>JBBEEQ010000007.1:6287809-6340809 GCA_037950945.1 Hypolimnas misippus
TTCCAGGCAGACAAGGATAATTTTTTGTCACGTTTTGTGACCATGGACGAGACCTGGATCCACCATTTTGATCCTGAAACAAAACAACAATCGATGACATGGAAACGATCCGATGAACCGACGCCGAAGAAATTCAAAGTGTCAAGCTCAGCAGGGACGAAAATTTTATTACAAATATTTCGATATGCAGTATAATGCCTTTTTAATTGTTCATTATTAACATCTTTTTTTAGTCGTTTATGCATTTTATCCCTTCTTCTAATAGACTTTATAACTCCGAATGTAATCCATGGCTTTAATGGACGCTTTCTTTTTAGTATAATTTTGACAATAGTATTATCGTTAATATTTTTTTGTAATTTAGTGGAAAAAAAGTTCATAGCACAATTAACGTCATTTATTTTATATAAATCCTCCCAAGTCTCGTCATTCAGGGAATTTTCAACACCTTTATAATCTATTTTTGTTCTTTCATACCGCAATTGCTTTTTCATATGATTGGTTTTTTCAATGTGGAGAAGAATTGGAGAGTGATCAGTTAGTTTGTCAAATACGATTGCCTGACAATTATTAGACGACTTTACCATAAAATGATCAATACACAATAATAATCATACGTGTTTTAGTTTTTAAATATTTTAAATTCATAGAAAGGTGTTTTCGAAGTTCTCCAGCTTCTCCAGATAACTTCGAACTTAAGGAGGGAGGAGTTACGTCATCCCAATCGGCTGATTCAGCAGCTAACGTACGGTCTCAGTCGATCTTCTAAGAAAGCGAACAATGTAAGTTCACGGGTGGCATTTACGCCGAATGCAACTTACGACATGCAAGAACATGCAAGTTACGACGATGCTTTACTCGGAGCCATTTGAGATCAGAACGATACTCCGAAACGTGATCGATTTTTTTCATGCCAAATATAAATCTGATGCAAATATTTTGTAGACGTTCCAGTTTGTTAATCGATTCTTCAGATAAATCGGGATAACAAGTGTCGGCATAGTCAATGATTGGGAGAAGAAGCGTGTTAGCAAGTGTTATTTTAGTTTAAATGGGCAAAAGTTCTTCCATCTTCTGAGTGAATTTAGAGTAGCAAATATTTTACATCTCATTTTAGCAATATGAGGTCGCCAAGAAAATGAGCTATCCACGATGACACCGAGATTCCTTATAACATTGATGTAAGATACAATTGAGTCATGGAACACAACGTTTGGTAGGTTGTCATAATCAATTTTGGATAGCTGTTTAGTGGTACCTATAATACAAAGCTGTGACTTATTGGTATTGACTGACAAACCAAAAGATTTGCTCCAGTTGGTTGGTTGGATATTCAGGTTATTATTCAATTTTGTTACTGCTTCTGCGATTTGTTCAACTGGAGTAGTCACATATACTTGTAAATCATCAGCATATAGACGAAAAAAAAGAGGAGCGGAGAGAGTACACTACCCTGGGGTACTCCAGCACTAAGACGGCAGTACGGAGGATGTCGTTCTTCAATGCTAATGCGTTGTTGTTTCCCATATAAATAGGATTGAAACCAGTCTACCACGTCTGTAGATACGTTTATCAATTTTAAAATAGTTAAAAGGATATCAAAGTCTATGGTATTGTACATATTAACAAATCCTTAGTAGCTAAAGCATATTATTCTGTTCAAGATTATATGATGATAAACATGCTTGGATTTAGTATAAGCTGGATTCACATAGGGTATTTAATATATTTGTAACTCATAAATGTATGTACCCATCGTAAAACTTTTAAAAAGAGTAACTATTGAGTTTCTTGCCGGTTCTTCTCGGTAGAATCTACATTCCGAACCGGTGGTAAATTAATTAATTAATTAGTGTTTAGTTTTCTTTTGTTTTTGTATTGACGATTCAAAAGTGCTTGTAAAAGCCTACTTGAATAAAGCATATTTTGATTTTGATTTTGATTTTGATTGAAGTGGTATGGTGGTATACTTCCGTACCACTTACTTATTTAGAAACTATGTCTAAATAGTTTCATTAAATGCGATAGCAGCGATGGTAATAATAAAGGCTGAGCGAAAGTAAACTTAATTTATTGCGGATAAGGTTCAAGCGTATACAAAGAAATGCATGAGTAGTGAGTGAACTACACAGTATTTATACTCAAATATAATAAATAATAATTAACTAAAACTATGTTGATGCACTACGCACACATGCGCAGGAGTGGCTCCGCCCTCTGATGACGCAGTCGATCATCGTAGACAAAAGACTCGCCGGCGTCCATCTTGGCACGCGGTGCTTAAACAAAAGGCCATGTCCGTGGGCGTGGTCTAATGCGTCCTGTGTGTGTGTGTCAATGGAGTGGTGCGCTTCTTATCTCTCAATGACGTAGAAGGTGGCGTGATCTTAAAGGAGCGTTCAAACGTGTTTACGTACTTGCTCCTTAACATGCCACTTGCCTAGCTGCTACACTACTCCCCCGCCGAGACCGTAACTACGGGTGATAGTAATCGGGAAATTTGACAGTACGCCCGCTTCTTGTCCTTTTCACCTCTTCTGTTGGCTGCGTCTTATGAACTGGCGTTGTTGCCTGTGTACTGGTTTGCATAGGATGTGACTGGTCTCTTGTCATATACGCTGGCTTTAAACGGTCTATGGAGACTCTCTGCATTTTCCCTTGCACTTCTACGTCGACTGTTTTGTCTTCAGTGCGAAGGACCTTGTATGGACCCTGGTAAGCGGGTTGAAGTGCTTTTCGTGCTGGTCCTTGACGTAAAAAGACATGTGTAGCTGTCGTAAGGTCCTTGGGAACGTAGAATGTTCGGCTACTACCAGAATGCCAAGAAGTGGGTTGGGGTGTCCACTTAGACATATAAACCCGTAGCCTATCGACCAAGCTGCTCATGTCCACCGGTTCTTTAGGTACGGTAGTCAGGAACTGTCCAGGTAAACGTAATGGCTCACCGTAGACTAGTTCTGCTGCGGATGCTTGAAGATCGTCCTTCCAAGCGCTGCGGATACCCAGTAGTACCCATGGTAGGGCTTCTGTCCAGCTTGACGTCGTATGGCAAGTGATTGCAGCCTTTAACTGTCGATGCAGCCTTTCAACCAGCTCATTAGCAGTAGGGTGATACGCAGTTGCCAAATGATGAGTTGCAACAACGAGGGCAGCAAGATTCTTGAAGAGCTGTGAATCGAATTGCCGTCCCCGATCTGTGGTGATATGTTCAGGACAGCCAAAACGAGTGATCCAACCTGAAGTTAGCGCAGAAATACAGGTCTCTGCTGTAATATCCTTTAGTGGATATGCCTCAGGCCAACGTGTTGCGCGGTCGACAACCGTGAGGCAATATCTGTAGTTGCAGGATAATGGTAAAGGACCAATTATGTCCATATGGATGTGACGGAAGCGTGAAGATGGTAGCGCGAAAGTACTTAATGGAGCTGACGTATGTCGGGTCACTTTACTTCGCTGACAAGCTTCACATTCCTTAGCCCAATTCCGACAGTCTTTTTTGACGCCAGGCCAGACGAATCTCTGCGTTACCAAGTGAACACTAGCCTTTACACCAGGGTGGCTCAGGTTATGAAGTGACAAAAACACTTGTTTGCGAAATGACTTGGTAATGAACGGCCTGGGAGTACCTCTCACATCGCAGTAGATCTCGATGGAAGATTCTGGTATTTTCACCTTCTTGAGTTTAAGCGAAGATCCATTGCTCAGCAGGTCATGTAGTTCGGCGTCATCTTTTTGTTCCTTAGCCAGAGAATGGTAATTTAAAGTCGCTGTGAGCTCTTCGATCCGTGACAAGGTATCTGCGACCACGTTCTGTTCACCTTTGATATACCTGATATCCGAGGTGAACTGGCCGATGTAATCTAGGTATCTGAATTGTCTAGTTGAACAGTTATCGCGATTAGTTGAGAAGGCGAAGGTAAGCGGTTTGTGGTCTGTTGCGACAGAAAATTCTCTTGCTTCTACCATATATCTGAAGTAACGTATGGCTTCATATGGGCTATACTTTCTCTGTGCTGGACTAAGCTTTCTTGAAAAAAATGCTAACGGGTGCCATAGATTTCCCCTTCGTTGTTGCAGAACAGTTCCAATAGCAGTATCTGATGCATCGGTCTGGATGGACAGCTCAGCTCGTGGATCGGGGTGCTTCAAAAGAGTGCGTTGCATCAGATTTTCTTTACACCTCTTAAAGGCCTCAAGTTGTTCACAAGTCATTTCAATTGGCTGTGTACCTTTGACTTTAGGGCCACTAAGAAGGATATTAAGAGGTGCCTGTAAAGATGTTGCAGCTGGGATGAATCGCCGATAGAAGTTTATCATCCCCAGGAATCTTCTTAGTTCCTTTATGTTTTTTGGTGCTGGAAAATCCTGTATAGCTTGCACTTTCGATGCAAGAGGTTCAATACCGGCTCTTGAAACTTTATAGCCTAGGAATTCAACCTCTTCTTGGCCAAACTTGCATTTATTGGTGTTAATCAAGACACCATACTCTGTCAGTCTTTTAAAAAGAATCCTGAGGTGTTGTTGGTGTTCAGTGCTGTCACTGCTAAAAATCAGTATGTCGTCCAAATACCCGAAGCAGAAATCCAATCCACGCAAAACCTCGTCTATAAATCGCTGAAAGGTGTGAGCAGCGTTGCGAAGGCCAAATGTCATGAAGGGAAACTCGAATAACCCAAACGGCGTGGTGATAGCTGTTTTCGGAATGTCCTCTTCATAGACTGGTATTTGGTTATAGGCCTTCACCAAGTCAATGGTGGAGTAGATTTTGGTGCCTGCCAACTGATGTGCGAAGTCTTGCACGTGTCGTACAGGGTAGCGGTCAGGGATAGTACGTGCATTCAATGCCCTGTAATCGCCACAAGGCCGCCATCCGTCATTCTTCTTCCGTGTTAGGTGAAGTGGCGAGGACCAAGCGCTCTCTGATCGGCGAGCTGTTCCATTGATCAACATCTCTTCGAACTCTTGCTTGGCAACTTTAAGACGCTCTGGATCCAAACGACGAGGACGACAGCTTACAGGTGGGCCAGGAGTGGTCCGAATATGGTGCACCGTACTATGCTTGGGTACCATAAGTTTGCCAGCTGGACGGGTCACCCCAGGAAATTCTTTTAATAGCCGATGGTAATTGCTTGCCTCCATAGCAGTGCGGACTGACAAAATGGCTTCGGTAGATGTAGTATGTGGTACTGAGACGGATAGCGAAGTGACGTTGTCGATCAAACGCTGGTTTCGGCAGTCAACCAGTAAGTTGTAATAACTTAAAAAATCGACTCCGATGATGGGTTTCGAGACATCTGCCACTATAAATCGCCAGTTGAATGCGCGACGAAGTCTCAAATCCAAATTAATTTGTATATAGCCATATGTAGCTATAATGGTTCCATTGGCTGCGAACAACTCATATGTTGTTTTGATACGTCGCTCTTGAACAGCGGACCGAGGAAACACGCACAGGTCTGAACCCGTATCTATCAGGTATTGCACCTTTGTCTTGCGATCCGTTATGAGCAGGCGGCTAGATGTAGCAAGGCAGGCAGGATGTTGCGCCACTAACGGCTGCCTTAGTAGTTTAACGGCTTCTTATTGAAGGAGCACGGCCGAGAGCACTTCGTAGCGCGTTCACCAAATCGGTAATGATACCAACAATGCGGGTGATCATTTGGCCGCGAACGCGATCGTGAACGATGCTGTGACCTTTTTCTAGGGTTTACGTGCTGTATACGTCGGGGACTACAGAGCTCCACGTTCATTGCTTCCAGCTTGCGGCCCAGTTCAGCTACAGTTCGAGTCAGTACTTCGATTGACGAACCTTGAGACTCTTTAGTAACTTGAGGCGAGTTACTCGTACTAGCTACTTGCCCGATTGGAACGATGTCGTGAATACGATCAGCTAGTTCCGCTTAGTCGTCTAATCCCATAGCAGCTTGCGATGCGACGATTGTTTGCAGGTTGTGTGGAAGTCTACTCGACCATATCGTCCTAATAAAATCGTCTGGTACAGTGGGGCCGGCTAAATGTTGCAGGTGACGAAGAAATTGCGATGGCTTCCGGTCGCCAAGCTCTTCGTGCATGATAAGCTGCTTTATCTTTCGCTCTTGTGATGCAGACAGACGCTTGAATAATTCGGCCTTTAGCTTCTCGTACTTCCCTGATGTTGGTGGAGATACAATGAGATCCCTGACTTCCGCGGTGTGCTGAGGTTCCAACTGCGACAGAACGAAATAGAACTTCGTCGTGTCGGTATTAATATTAGACAGCAGAAATTGTCCCTCTAGCTGCGCGAACCATAGGGTAGGGTCATCAGGGTTGAATGTTGGTGTCCTCACTCCAACTCGATGCGACTCCATGAAGACGTCCTTCGTTTCACCACCTTGGGCCATCTTGCAATGCTTGAGATCACGTCGGGGTCACCAATGAAGTGGTATGGTGGTATACTTCCGTACCACTTACTTATTTAGAAACTATGTCTAAATTGTTTAATTAAATGCGATGGCAGCGATGGTAATAATAAAGGCTGAGCGAAAGTTAACTTAATTTATTGCGGATAAGGTTCAAGCGTATACAAAGAAATGCATGAGTAGTGAGTGAACTACACAGTATTTATACTCAAATATAATAAATAATAATTAACTAAAACTATGTTGATGCACTACGCACACATGCGCAGGAGTGGCTCCGCCCTCTGATGACGCAGTCGATCATCGTAGACAAAAGACTCGCCGGCGTCCATCTTGGCACGCGGTGCTTAAACAAAAGGCCATGTCCGTGGGCGTGGTCTAATGCGTCCTGTGTGTGTGTGTCAAAGGAGTGGTGCGCTTCTTATCTCTCGATGACGTAGAAGGTGGCGTGATCTTAAAGGAGCGTTCAAACGTGTTTACGTACTTGCTCCTAAACATGCCACTTGCCTAGCTGCTACATTGATTTTGATTTTGAACGCGTTACTGAAGTCTAATAATGCTAAGATGGTAACATGTTTTTGATCCATACCGAAACAGATATCGTCAAAAACTTTCGTAAGTTTCGAAAAGGACTCAAGATGTTGTGTTGTGATAGAAATAGGGACAGTTGAGAGTGAATGATGCGTTCAAGGATCTAAGACAAGAAGGGGAGGATAGATATAGGGCGATAGTGATTAGGTGAAGTCAGGTTAGAAAGCTTGGGGATAGGAATAATATGAGCAGAGCGCCAAACATTGGGGAATGTTTTAGAAAAAGAGAAGAGTTATAAATGTGACAGAGTACATAAACTGTTTCGTTTAAGACCAACGTTACCATTTTCGACTTATACCATCACTGCCAATAGCATCAGATATAATAGAAAATATATGTTTTTTAATGTCATCAACAGTAACAGAAGCGAAATGAAACGGGTAATGGTCAGGTTTTAAACGTGCACTAAGAAAATCGATAGTCTCGGATCTTAGGAGAACGGATTTTTTACGATAAATAAACTAAGTCATGATATGAAAAAGCATCTGCTGGGAGTTTATCATGCACACAGACAAGTTCGTAGAGGAAACGATCATTAGGTCAAGGAGTGAAGGTGAGCAATTGGGAAAGAAATGAGTTGGATTAGTTTGTAATAAATTGAGATTGGAACTAGAGATAATGTGTTTTAACTGATTAGCGCGCGAGTCGTGTTTAGTCAAACACGTATTAAAATCACCTATTATTATGGTATGATCGACATTGGGCACGTAAGATTCCAGTAAATCTTCGAACTTTTGAAAGTAGTTAATATGAAGTGATGGAGAATAAAAGACTCCTAAAAGGACCTTTAGGTTGCCAAACAAAACTTCCAAAAAAATATATTCAGATGACTCCGAGTACTCACAAGGTGATTTATTAAGGATAGAGATAGGAATATGACTACGTAAATATGTATATAACTACACCTCTCCCACCTTTGCCAGTTCGATCATTACGAATAAGGTGAAAGCCTGGGAGTGAGAACGAAGTAGAGGGCAAAGAGGGTTTTAAAAACGTCTCAGATATCAATATAGCATAGATAGTCGTTACATCAAAAGCGGCCAAAAGATCAGGGTAATGCGCAGAGATGCTTTGTGCATTAATATGAATAATGTTAAAATTTTTATGTAAAGAAGAAAATTTTATACTAAGTGTCGTCTTTAACGGGAGCGAGGAACTATTAAAGCTATCATCTGAGGTTAAGGTCGCAGAAAAATAACTTTCACTAGTAGAACTGCATTCATCACTGCTATCACATTATATGTATGTATATTGTGTATGTATGTATAAAAGAAAAAAAAAAACAAACAGAAAAAAAAATTAAAAAAAAATTAACTATAGACTAATACTATATTATCATTTACCTACCAGGTCTATGGTAAGTTTCATAATTAATTAAAGATCTTCTTATTAAGTACAATATAAACTAATCAAAAACTTATTTGCTCAGAAGAAAAAACAAAATATATATTTAAATGTATACAATGTGTGGTATACCCCATGTAAAACTACAATCTTTTAAGTTATAAATTCTACAACCAATTGAAGCATTGGGTGCAACAAGGGCGTATCTCGAAAAAATGACTTTTAAAAAAATGAGATTTGAAATTTTAATTGCGTTTTATCCAGTCAATAATTAATTTTTAACCTGATATTACTGTGTCATATTATATATATTATATAGCCTTAAGATTTAACTATCAGATTTAACTATTGATACTATTGTAAAATGGTCATAAATACTATAAAAATATTTTTTTTCGACATATGTTATACGCCCTTGTTACACCCAACCGGTAAATATTTCGGGCGTTAATTTTTATTACTAATTTTAAAGGAAATAAATAACAACCATGTATAGAAACGTAAATCAACTTTATTCTAAAGTAACAAGTAGTGATTATGAACAATGTCTTTGGCGCATATTTAATCAGATGAATAATATTGACTTGATACAGATGAAGTATCCGACTCCTCGGTGACCCGAGGTCTGATGGTAACGGGCCTTGATGACGGTCCTGGTTGAGATTCTGCATTTTCTTTGTCTTCAAATGTCAGGACTTGTTTAAGCCATTCAGCATTCTCAGGCTTCATAAAAGGAGTCAAAGACAGAACGTCCTTAATCTTTGCGGCTTTTACTCCTGGTTTATCTACAGACACCAAACCTAAATCATTTTTATTCATTGGTAGATTATATTTTTTCTTAAACAAGTACTGTTCATCAGACGCTGAATAAAACCTAGAGGTTGTTATTGTCCCCTTAGGACAAAACTCCAGCTTTACATATTGCTGTATTGCAAATCGATGTTTCCCTGTTGGTGTCTTAGACAAAAATGCCTGAAGACCTTTGTTCCAGTCTTCTATAAGGTAACTTGCCATTATTACCTTGAATGGACTAGGTTTACTTCTTGCTGACAACATCACGTTTGTATATTGCTCAGCTGTTTCTATAGTTTCTAAAGATTTTAGCAGAATACCATACCTTCCAAAGTTCCTATCACACTGATTGTAAGAGTGGCCTCTCACAGGAAATATATGTTCAATGGCTACATTCAAGCGCTTGGCCAACCATGTGGAGAACATTACCATTGTTATATTTTTATTTTGCCCTCCAGCTGCATCAGACAAAAATATTATCTTCTTAATATTAGAGAAATTTTGCAGTTTTTCTGTTATAAAATGATATAAAAAGGAACAAACAGTGTTAGGTCCTTTTTTTGAATCTATTTCTAGAAAACAGTAAAATGAGCTTTCTCCGTCATTGTGGCAATGAACATTGAAATTAAAAAGCCAAAGCAGTCTCTTGTAGAACTGGGAAGTAATGTTTAGCTTCGGGATTGGCAAATTTTGGGCGTAATCAAACTCCAATACAAGTGTGTCTGAGTCGGGATTATTCTGAACTGAGTCTAGAATATATTTTTTTAGGTAATTATAAGATTCAACTCTTTTAAGGTGTAGCTGATATTTAATTTTACACGGGTCTGTAGGGTTAGCTTCCAAAAGAACTTTGCATTTTGTGCAAAAATCACACACATCCGTTCTAGGTTGTCTGAACGAATAAATATTGTTTTCTCGAAAATATCTGTGATAAGTATTGTACTTCATTTTTAAAACCCGTTTTGTTTGTTCAAAATAATATTCTTGAAAACTTTTGTAAAGTTTTAAAGCGGTCAAATTAGAGTTATCGAAATATTTCCTTTCACTGGTTCGAGCGTAGTGTGAAGTCTTACTGGGAAATTTGTCCCAGTGTTCGTTTATCATATTATACACATCCTGTGGTATTTTATTGGGACGATTGTCGTGTTTTCCTCTCATGTCACGGATAGGATTTCCGGACAACTTATACTTTTGTATTATTCTCAAGCGTTTTTCCGATATTTGTAAAAGCGAAAGTAAAAATTTTCTACAACTTTGTACCTTTAAACCTTGTACGTTTACAAAATATTTCCACTGATTATCTCTTTTCATTTTATCAGACCCAACATTCTCTCTCAACTTTGGTACGCTTTCTAAACACGACAATAAGAGGGTATCTTAGAACTTTATCACAAATACCCCAAAATTCTGAAAATAACTTGTTCTGCATGCTATTACTAATATTACCACAACATTTTTTCGAACAACACTCGATAATATAATGAAAAATCTTCTTAGGTACCTGTTTACCACGAACTGATGTGTATTCTTCACCCAAATTTCTTTTTGTCTTCCGCTCGTTTTTCTTCCAATCATTTTCGTTCTTCAACTTTCTTTTTCCTTTGTTTTTTGGAGGGATATATTCATCCTGATCATCAACTGCACTAAAATCTCCTAAATTACTTGAATCAGACATTATTTTACATTGAAATAGGTTTAAACGTACAACTTGTCGGAACGGGCACTAAATTCAAACGCGATCGTGCAATCCCTGCAGTAAGAGCGCACCGCCACCCGCAATATTATTAATTATCACGCCACCTATAAACGATATTTTATAACGAGTTTTTACCACATGATACTAGATGGCACTAGCTATAATTTAATGTAATAATACGAAAATGGGCTTTGGGAGCCGAACGCCCTTGTTGCAACCAATGCTTCAATTGTATTTATTTTTAACAATAATTCAAAGCCAAAAAGAAAACAAATAATTTAGTAATTGTCGTTGGCTGTACGGTGTTAAATTTTTGCCTCTGATTCCAAACATTTAAAAACATAAGACATTGACACTGTCATTTGTCAATAGTATGTATACGATGTTAAGGTTGTTTTTTTTTCGCTTGCGTTGGCTTTGGTTGACACACGTGTTAGAGAGATTTTGTTGTTTTGTTTTCGGATTTTGTTGTTTATTAACTGTGAAAATAGTTTGTTTTTAAATAATATCGTCTAACATTTCGGTTGTGGTAAGTGTTTGTAGTTAGTTATTATTTATTTTTTAAGTAGTATATAAGTATAATTTGCTATAGGTAGTTTTTAAAGTTAATATGGAGGTCGATCGACCTCCTGATCCTCCTGATCCTGGAGGATCAGATAATAATTGCAACCCGTCCTCTCCTCATTCTTTAACCGACTCCCGCAAACGCCCAAATGAAAATACTTTGACTGATACATCAACAAAGAAAACATTGGTTCATCCTTCAATCGGTAACCCGTCAATTCAATCCCTATATGTCCATCCCTGCTTTTCTGAAGGTCCCAAAAAATACTCTAGAGATAACAAAGGTCCCTTCATTATTCAAGTGTCACGGGAACCCATCAGCAGGAACTACTGTGCGGGCTATCAAATTTGGGCAGTTTTTGCACAAAAATAAAATTAGTTCCATCGTTAATGATGGTGTAAAAAACATTGGCCGAAACAAAATATCTGTTGAGTTTTCATCTGCGCAGGCAGCTAATGACTTTTTAAATAATCCTATTTTAGGCCTTTCTAAATATTCTGCTGTTATCCCTACCTATAATATCACTAGAATGGGTCTAGTAAAAGGCGTTCCCGTGGATTGGTCGATGGAAGAATTTGTCGACTCATTAGATGTTCCCTCTGGCCGTGATGAAGTTCTGAAAGCGAGACGTTTAAATCGTAAAACATCTAATGAGGGAGTTGTCTCCTGGGTTCCTACCCAGTCTATCGTCCTAACTTTCAGAGGGCAAATGTTGCCTTCTAAAGTTTATTCATACCATACTTCTCTCCCCGTGGAAACCTACAACCTTCCAACCATCATGTGTTTAAGCTGCTGTCGCTATGGTCATGTAAAAACCCAGTGCAGATCTAAACCAAGATGTTATAAGTGCGCCCAACAACACACCGGTGAGTCATGTGACGTTGTCAAGGACAATGCCACATGTTTGTGTTGCTCAGGCAAACATTTTGCCTCAGACAAGGGTTGTCCCGAGTATTCGCGTCAACACTCGATTAAATTAGTAATGGCATCAGACAATATTTCCTACCTTGAAGCGTCCGCTAGATTTTCTCCTGTCCGTAGATGATATGCAGATATTGCAAAAGAATGTTTTCCTCCCCAATTTATATTGCTCCCAGTCCTTCTAAAGCAAATTCCTCTCCAAGTAATTCCTATCGCCAATCTATAGTCCGTCAGGCCCGTCCCAGAGTTCCTCTTGGGAAAGGCTTTGATAAGCACGCCCACCAAGCCATAATTGGCAACTGCTCCTCATCTACTCCTAATGGTTGTGCCCTTTCTAACAATAAGGACACTCCTCCTTCCAACCAAACCACAAATCTTTTGGAACTCCTTTCCCGAATGATCCTCTTTATAGTCACTTCATGTAGTATATACCTTTACCGTCCAACGTTGCCGAAAACCTTTCCCAATTAATCCATGTTATTAAAAATGGCCCCAACCAGCTTCCTTCAGTGGAACTGTAAAAGTATCCGACCCAAAAAACATGAATTGCTCTCTATAATCAATCTGCATAATCCCTCCATTGTTGCCATCTCGGAAACATGGCTAATTCCTGGTTCTCGGTTTGGAGTTCCAGGTTTTTCCTGTTTGAGGGATGACAGGAGTGATGGGTATGCAGGTTGTGCCCTTTTTGTCCGTTATCCAATACCTTACTCTCAAATTCCCCTCCCATCTAACCAACATTTTAATGCTGTTGCTGTTAGATCCCTCAACATTTTTTTTCTATCTCTTTCCCCCTTCTCTTATTCCTGGTCTAAATTCTATTTTCTCTATGCTTCCTCATCCTATCCTTGTTTTAGGTGACTTCAATGCCCACCATACGGCATGAGGCTGCCACTGCTGTGATGGTTTTGCGCTCTTGTTGGTGGAAATTATTGATGATGTAAACCTATGCATCCTCAATGATGGTTCATGGCCGACTCGTAGGGTATACCCCTCACAAAACCCTAAGTCCGCAGTAGACCTCTCCTTATCCTCCCCCTCTCTTGCTTCTCAACTTTCCTGGAAGGTCCTTCCATCCACTTACGGCAGTGACCACTTCCCTATTCTCCTTTCTCTAAATCTAAATTCTACTCCTTCTAATACCCCGAATCCCCTCCTAAAATACTTCCTTAAAAATGTAGACTGGTCTGACTTTGCTAATTCTGTTGATGCCATGTTGGACTGCCTGTCTGATTTGGAAGATGACGAGAATGTCATTTCTTATTATAAAACATTTCTTAAGGCTCTTTTAACTGCGGCAGATCTTAACTTCCTCAAACATTTTCCAAAAAAGCGGTTGCTCTCCACCCCCTGGTGGGATGAGGAATGCACCCGCTTAACTACACAACAAACGGAGGCAGACCTATCAAGAGTAATATTCCTTTACAGACTGCGGGAGTATACAAACTCGATGACAATGTTCTCCTCCCATCACTCAGGCAAAAATTGCACCAGCTGAGTATGCCTCCGAGGATGATACACTTCATATGTAATCTGCTTTTTTGCAGATCAATAGTGGTAAAACACCAAAATACATCTCTTCCCTCCAGATTGGTCCGGAAAGGTCCCCCCCAGGGCTCTGTCCTCAGCCCTCTGCTTTACAGCATTTACACTCATGATCTCGAACTATCTGTTAATAATTTTTGCAACATTTTACAATATGCTGATGACATTGCAATTTATTATCGATCAAATTCAGTAGAAGATATTACATTTCGTCTCAACTCTGCTTTGCATTATCTTGGCCAGTGGCTGTCTGATCATGGCCTGTCTCTCTAAAAGTCAGGCAGTTGCATTTTTTAGAAAGAGAATGGTTCCTGTCTTCGATTTGTTTTATGGGGATCAACGTATTAATTTTGTAGACAAGGCTTAATTCTTAGGAGTTATACTCGATAACCGACTGAACGGAGTTTCTCAGTCAAAGTACATCTTAAAAAAATGTGAAAAAGGCATTAATTATGAGCTCACCCATACTCACAAAAACTCCTATATAATGCTATAGTTCGTAGCCATATGGACTATGGGCTTTTCGTTTTAGATCCTATAAACAAATCAGCATCTGAAAAGCGGAACAAATTTCAATATAAATGCCTTAGAATCATTCTGGGTTCTATGAACTCTACACCTACGAATGCTCTACAGGTTGAATGCGTTGATGCTCCCTTGCAAATAAAGAGACAGTATCTGTGTGACCGGTTTGTCGGTAAGACGTTACAGCTTTCTTCCCATCCTCTCTGGTGTCGTTTAATCGAACTATCCCAAATTCAGAACCCTAACAAGTCCTTATCCTGTCTTCTTAATAGCTTCCTCCATTTTACCAAACTACCAAGTCCTTGTGTTCAACTTCCCATGAATCCCCTTTTTTCCATCCCTTATAAGGCCCTTGTTCATCAACCTCCCGTAGTAACCAATCTTGGATTTGTCAAAGGTTCACCTGACACCGTATCTCTCTTTAATAGAATTTGTCATAAAAATTGGTCAGATCACTTTCTCATATATATCGATGCGTCTAAACTCTCCCCGGAAGGCTGTGTTGGTGCAGCCTGCTGGATCCCTAAATTCAAAATTATTTTACAATTTAAATGTCCGCCTGAATCATCAGTCTTCACTGGTGAGGCGATCGCCTTATTGGAAGCCATCTTATATGCCCACTCCCATGACTTAAGACGGACTGTTATATTGACCGACTCCTTAAGCTGCCTTTTAGCCATTAAGGAAAACCCATTTCGTAGTAGAAAGAGGTATTTCGTTATTTTAAAGATTAGAGAGGCCTTGTTCTCGTGTCATCGGAAGGGATTGCAGGTCTTGCTAGTTTGGATTCCCAGCCATTCCGGAATCCCTGGCAACGAATCTGCTGATTCGTGTGCTAAGTCCGCCATCCAACTCGGTTCTCTAGACACTGCACAATTGGCACAACTAAAAGCCACAAAACAAAATAAAGAAGAAGAAAGAAAGATGATAAGGTTCAGTTTTAAACCAAAGAATTGAAATGAATTCAAGTTCAGTTTAACTACAATTTACCCACACTACACTTAAGTGAAATTGTTGAAATGTAAAATAGCAAGGATATAAGCAAACAATAGCAGTATACCCAGTTACTCAAAGCACCGTCACAAACAAAATATAAGCCAAACACAAGCAAAATTCAACTCTATGGAACAGGCTGCTGATTATGTATAAGCGCAAACTGTTAATATATTATCAACTTAATATTACAAGCGTAAGCATCAAAGGAAAAGAATACAGCAAGAGAGAAAAAAGAGCAACTAAAATAAATATTTTTTTTTGATGTTTCTCTTGGGCCGGATTGATTAAGATTGGACAATTTTGGTACCTTTGGTGTTAGAGAACGTGGCCGTGCTGCCCATATTTGTGGTATTACTAGTAGCAGTAGGAGAGTGCTCTTCTTAAACCTCAGTTGGACTCAGAATGGAGGTGAGCTCAGCGGTTGAAGTTATGCGATGGCGTTCTACGTCCGGTGTAATAAAAACTATTTGATCATCTTTTGCCTAGCATTTGGAGATCCCAAAATGTTGCCTTGCAGCCATAAATGCCTTATGACGATCCTTTGTGAGAAACTCAGAGAGAGTAATTCCTGTATTTTTAAGATTAGTTTTTGCATACCATATTTTATTCCGCAATGACAAGTCTTGAAATTTGATGAGAATGGGCCTAGGTCTGTCACCAATGGTATGTCCCATGCGATAATAACTTCTACTAATAGTACCAGTAGTTAGCTCAGGGATCTTCAGATGTTCTGAAAGAGCTTTGATGGCAACACTTACATTTTCTTTTTTAATAATAATAATAACCCCCCAGGGGGCCACCTTGCCGTGGTTATGTATGGGGAGGCTTACGGGAAGGCGTGAACTATTTTTGAAGGTCAATACCTATCTAGACCACACCCTGCGTCATCTGGGCGCTAGGAGATACTTACGGCCAAAAACACCTCGGCACAACCGTTTCCTAACCAACGGTCCCAAACCCAAATAAAGATAAGATGGTATTAACAAGAAGCTCTTCAAAAAGGCCCGAAGTTCCCGGTGGGCCCAGCACTAGTACTGGCGATGACAGTCTGGGGCTGCGCCTAGGGGTACGAAAAATCTCCGGGTGGCGGCACCACCCCGTCAAACCACTATGGCATCGAATACGGACTCTGATAATGCAAGCGACAAAATTAAAAGCTCAATAAGCTCATCACTATTTAGCTTATTTGAGTCACCCAGTTCATCCCCACAAAATTTCAGTTCATCTAGTTCATCATCACAAATGTCATCACAATTATTCGCCAATGTCTGAAGATGTTGTACAGGAGGCACCTGCCCTTAAACCTGTACCCGCTTCAGGCACAAATCGTGTGCGTAAAAAATGGTCAGAAGAAATGAATAAGTTGATCTGGCGTACGTACCTTATAGCTACTAAATTAATAACAAGTAAAGTATACTTAGATCACCTTCATCACGAGTTTTCCATAAAATATCCACAAATGAAAGCATCGAGACAAAGATTAGGAGACCAGTGCAGAGCTATAGACCGAAATAATTTACTTTCACAAGAAACTCTAGAACATATAAAAAATTAAGTTACAGAATATTTACAACAAAATCAAAACAAACACAGTCATCCAAACTTGCATACTCTACCACTCACACAGCCACATAATAATAATCAACGAATGTCAGGACAGAGTAGACGATGGACGAATGAGCTTAATGAATCGATTGTGAAAAACTATTATAGAATCACAGAACTTGGAGAGAACAGATCAGCATATCGAAAACCTCTTCATCAAGCAGTGTTAGCAGAATTCCCAGAATTGTCTGAAGTAAGTGAACAGAGAATATCTGATCAACTGAGAGTAATATTTAATAGTAAAATGATGAGTGACCAACGATTAGAAGAAATACGACAGGAGATATCAAGTCATTTGAGATCTCAACACAATATAGTAGATATTGCTTTATCACCCAGAGCATCACAATATACGACACTTTTAAACAACCCAGAACACACACATCTAGAATTAAACACTCAAGTATGTACTCAAAATAATATTTAATCGTACAATAGAACTTGAAAATATCAATTCGAACTCACTAACTTCTCCAGAATCACAACAAATCATAAATTGATTTGACCCTGAAATAATTAAAGAGCAGTTTCAAATAACCATAAACAATTTTTTAAATACTAATCCAATCGCTCGACCGTACATACCTAAACAAAAAACTTCCAAAAAATTAGCCCTAATTGTAAATTTTATTAATGAAAAAATAATACCCTCTAATATGTCAATAGAACAAGATTTTGAAACCACTCACACTATAGTATATTGTGCAGCCTATACAGCGGCAGTATGTAATAGTTGTAAAATAAAAGATGAAATTAATCCACGTAATCAGAATAAAAAAAGAATACCCGCCTGGCAGAAAAAATTAGAGAAAAAGATACAGGATATTAGAAAAGACATTGCAAGGTTAACAGAGTATATAAGAGGCAACGGAAGCAATAGACTTAAATTACTAGTAGAAAATATAAAAAATAAACATAGGATACATTCGCAACATGAAGAACCAAATATCGACAATGAACAATTTCTGGACACATTAAAACAAAAATTAAATGCAGCATCAAGTAGACTTAAAAGATATTTAAATTGTACTCTTAGAAAGAACCAAAATAGTCAATTTATAAACAATGAAAAACAATTTTACCGGACCTTAACATCTGATACCCAACGGTTATCAACCACACAACCAGCAGCATCTACACTAACCTCTGTTAAACTACACAGTTTCTGGTCAAACATTTGGGCTTCTCCAATACACCATAATAGACACGCAGAGTGGTTAGAGACAGACCGCAATTTTATAGACTTAATTACGGCGATGAATTCTGAACACATACCATTTGAAGTCTTTGAATACGTACTCAAAAAAGCCCATAATTGGAAAGCCCCTAGAAGCGATCGAATACATAATTACTGGTACAAAAAATTCACAACTATTCACCCTTTGTTACACAAACACATTAATAATTTCATACAGTCGCCAGATAAACTGCCAAATTTTCTTACAAAAGGCCTCACATATATGATCCCTAAAGATACAGATTACCAAAACCCGGCCAAGTACCGCCCCATTACATGTTTGCAAACTTTTTACAAAATACTTACAGGGTGTATTACAGAGCTAATTTATGGACACATTACCACCAACAACATATTCACTGAAGAACAGAAGGGTTGCCGTAAGAGTAGCCAGGGTTGCAAAGAACAGCTCATAATAGATTCAGTTACCATGAAACATGCAATTACTACAAAAAAAGATATTTACACTATATACATCGATTACAAGAAGGCTTTTGAGTCCGTTCCACACAGTTGGCTTCTTTACATACTTTACCATTATAAAATTCACCCATAACTCATCACTTTCTTGAAAAGCTCAATGCAACACTGGGCCACCACATTAAAAACTACAGGAATCGCTTCATATGAAACGTCTGAAATTTCAATACGCCGAGGAATATTCCAAGGAGATGCACTAAGTCCTCTTTGGTTCTGCCTTGCAATAAACCCCCTATCTAGAATGTTAAATAATTCTAACCTCGGTTACACTATTACCATACCCTACAAGCACATAACTCTAAGTCACCTCATGTACATGGACGACATAAAACTATACAGTTTCACTAAACAATCATTACACCAACTCGCTGATATCACACAAACATTCTCAAACGACATACATATGAAATTTGGTATCGAAAAGTGCAAAACATTCTCTATTAAAGATGGTAAAATTACGCCAAATAGTTATACGTTAGATTCCGGAGCTATTATTGAGCGACTCGAACTTCACACGTCATACAAATATTTAGGTTTCCAACAAGCACGACAAATCAACCAAAAAATAATCAAGAAAGACCTCACAAAAAGATTCAAATACCGCACTATGGGAAAATCGCGTATGTTTCGTCTCAAAACTCCGTATCTCAGTTATTTCAAAACTAAATGATCTGTAATTTTGCACACATATACGTGAAAGTATAAGGTTTAATAGAAAAATTAATAATTTTGAAAATTATGTATATTAATTTATTTAAAAAATAAAACTTAAAAAAATACATGCATTTATAAGAAAAAATACATTTTTTTAATTTTACTTACATAAAATAGAATTAAATATCATTGTACAAACAGTATCTAACGAGAAAAAAAAATGTACAAAATTCAACAAGCTCCTAGAGATTTTCGTTGACAGCAAGAAGGGACTTCGCTTCATCGAAAAGTTCTTTCGATATTGTTTCTGAGGTATTTCTCAAACTTGATATATATGGATCAGAAGTGTACAATAAGGTATGGAACACGTCTGTATTGGTAGCCGCTCTTGAACGCTTTCTAGAATGATGAAATCTAAAGTTTTTGTAATCCTTGTTGCGGGATTCTTGAGCGTCTTCGGACAATTGTCCGATAGGTAAAATAGCATAGTAGTCAATGATTTTTTCTCCATGAATAAGTATTTTATGTACGGAGGAAGGCATATAATACCAATTATAAATATTTACGTACAGTTGGGCGGTACTATATGCGTATTTACCGAACTTTTTTGAATCAATAGCTATTCCAGATGACATAGTTTGTAGTATAATGTACATTCATTTTATAAGTTCTACGTCTACACCTGTAATGTCTGCAGAGCAAGAGTAATTCTGAAAAAATCTCCGAGCTGTGTTTCCGTCATTACTATTTCCAGTGCCTTGTCGAGGTTTATCGATATGCAGTCCCATTTCCTCCCTAAACCGCTTTTGTACCAGTTTTTTCTTTTCGTCTTTGCTTTTTTTATTTTTTGATGTAGTGGCTGACCATTTTTGAAAAGACAAGTTATAGGAAATGTGTAAAATCATCTCCATACTTCTAATCCAAGCGTGTAGTGTTGACAGTCCATATTGAAATGAACCTTCATTCACATCTCGTGTCCTAACTGCCTCTAAGTTATTCACTTGCCGAGGAGTAGCACCACAAATTGTACAAGAAGCGCTCGAAGGAGTTTCAGTAAATACTTGTGCTACTTTACCATCAATCATGGTTAAAAATAGGTTATGAGTAATTTCAATTACTTCACCATTCTTATTTATCACGGAAGGAGACAGGTTTTCAATTTGATTTTTGATATCAGCCACAACAGACGCGGTTTTTTCAGAAGTTTCTTTGGCAAATTCTATCAATATAGGTCTGCAATATCTTACGGATGAGCATTTTTCCAAATAACAATATTAGTTGTCTCATCTATGAGTTTAATGGGTACAAGTGAAGCAATAAAAAGATTCGCGTCTGATATGAAATCGCTTTCTTCGAGCAAAACTTGCTTGTATTCACTTTGCCCTGATGACCCGTCACAAACCCATTTGCAGAATAGTTTCAACTGTCTTAAACGGTTTTTGTAAACTGAACCAATTAATAATATACGTGCCACCGTATGATCCAATAAGTCCTGCAGATTGACTTTTGCACTTATGTTAGTAATGTTTATGCTCGAATCTGGTGGGTAACACATCTTCTTCGCTTCGGCTAAAGTTGGATACGAAGGAAACACTGAGCAGTTTTTGTCCGCCAAACATATTCAAGGTTTCTCATACTGTTCTTTGTTAAGGTCTAAGTCAATAAATATCCGTAGTGCTTCTTCCTTTGTAAAAGGTATAACGTCTTCAGGGTGCTCAGTTATGAATTTAAGAAATTTTTTCTGATCATTTTTTGACACTGATCGTATAATATTAACAATTGTGGCCTCCTCCGCCTCACCCATAGACCGCAACTCCTAAGCATATCCATTGAGCACACAGTCCAAACCGTACTCTTGTATTAATTCCATGTTTTTTCGTTTCTTTGTTTTTTCTGAAGATGCTTCGTATGGTTTCGATGGTCTGCCACCTGCACTGCTTCCAGACGTATTAGGGTCATTAACTGTGACTCGACACTCCAGTGGAACACGAAATTCACCATTTAACCAATCGACGTTCTTACTTTCAAAGCGTTCTTTTTTCCGGGATGCATTTCTCCAGCGTTCGTTACATTTAAATACCAAATTTCTTTGAATGTAGGAGACCACAGTAGCCATATCCTCTGGTGACAAATTGAAATTTTCTTGCAAGTAGTCTTCTATATTATTCACAATTATTAACAAATTGCACAACTTTCGTTTACTACAAACAAATTCACCCATTATTTTCAAATCAGATAATTTCTGTGAATATTTTAAAATAGGTAATAACTATTTTTTTAAGGCAACTGAATTTCCGACGATCAATTGTGGATGTTTCAGGGTTCACCTTTCTTTTATAGGCCAATGAAATAGTGCTATGTGCAAAAGATGAGAAACTAATATTTGGACTCTTCCCATAACCAACCTGTTTTTAATTTGACCCTAATAGATAAAGTGACCATATTTTATCAAATAATGTGGTCAAAACTTTATCAAAACCACAAATGACTATTAATAATAATCATCATTGTAATGACCATTTTATCAATTTGACCTTAATGGATAACAGATATCGTGAGATGTGATAAGTAAAAAGATACTGGAAAAAGAAAAAAAT
Source organism: Hypolimnas misippus (assembly GCA_037950945.1). Classification (NCBI taxonomy): domain Eukaryota; kingdom Metazoa; phylum Arthropoda; class Insecta; order Lepidoptera; family Nymphalidae; genus Hypolimnas; species Hypolimnas misippus. The sequence continues at coordinate 6,309,756 of JBBEEQ010000007.1, forward strand.
AAAGAAAAAAATAAAAATTTTATCTCGCGATATGTTTTGGCACCGTGTCAGAAAAGGCGCAAGTATGCGCAACTTTTTTTTTATCCTTGTGTAAACTAATATATAAAGATCGTAATACAACAAATATCTCGACAGCGGTAAACAGCGGCAAACGGATAAGTCTCGTTAAAAAAAAAGTAACCCGAAAATTATACCATCATAAACTATATTGGTTAATTTTAATAAATTTATTTATTATACATAATATTATTTGAGAAACGTTATGAGGAGATTATAAGCATTTCAAAAATGTATAATACTTACATATTTATATCAAAAATTTTCGAGTAATGTGGCGTTGAATTGTAGTAATGAATTGTGCCAAAATCACGTCATTGAACATGAGTTAGCTTTGATGTCTTTTTATATACATTATGGTTAGCAAAAAATAACTTAAAAAAATATAAAAAAGAAAGCTTATTTATAAGACTAAATTAATTAATTAGTTTTACTCCATAACAACGACTTTCATGTAAAACGGTTTTGAGACGGCCTTGTATAGGGCTTTCCCATAGTGCTACGGTCCGTGTGATTAAGATACATTACCCCTTTATAAAGGGAGGAATCATTTACAGAGATCAGAATAATAATAATAATAAAATATTTATTGGTCAAATAAAATTACACTACAGACACTACTATCACCACAATTAATGAAAAAAAATTAAAGATACATAAATAAACAAGTGCAAAATGAAATTAAATTAACAAAAAAAAGAAATAGAAAAACTTAAAAAGTTCTTACAAATACACAAAAAAAAAAACAAATGTAATAATATATAAGTGCGCAGCAGTGCAATTTGACCAAAAGGGGACCACTCAGTGTATGTAGAAACAAAAATGCTGCTACGCTGATTTTCAGTGGACTCCTGATGTCATTATTGACAGCCATAACAGATTGGTAAAAAAAAAGATAAAAAATAATAATAAAAAGTAAAATCGTAAATAAAAAAAAAATGGAAGTAAATAAAAATACAAAATTCCTATACGAATATGTATGTACGATTACGAATAATGAACAAAAAAATTAATGTTAAAAGTCGAGCGTGCGACACGAGGCGCGTCGGGACGCGCGGGAGCACGGTATTAAGCATAAAGAATAAAAATATCGGACGTGCTATTCAGTGCAGACCGCGGCGTCTGTTCATAGCACGCTGCTCGTTCGTCTAACACCATAAATGCAAACAACGACATTAAAAATATTACTAACATAATTGATCTTTCTTTAAGCTAAGGACTTAAAAACTATATAAATAAAAAGGCTGGACGGTTCAAGTGATGTTAAATAATACTACTACATGAGGAAGCCAAGGTCACGTAATGAAATGGAACTAAATCACCAAGCGCTGTACTAAACCTTTTATTTTTTTTTATTGACGCAGGGTAAATCTTCATAGATACCCGACTCCTGGGGGGGGGAGACCGGGTTATGTGAGATTGTATTCACTAAAACCCCCTGCGATGGCCGCCACAGCACGGAAAACGGAAAGGCTACGGGATCGCTTTCGCAGGCACGTCCGCGGCCTCTCCCATGCGTTGCTCCGCTCGTGGCTTGCGGAGCCCTTCTCAGGAGGGCAAAGATGGTCTCGCCCTTCCCGTACCCTTCGCTGGTGCGTACACCGGCTGTCCGGGGCCATACCGGATTGCGGTCCTCGTCTCGGTCGTATGAAAACGGATGCGTGAGACCCCCATTTCACGCACCCACGGCCGGAGGGAGTGCCCTATTTATTCCGCCCCGGGCACTGGGGCTTGGAGGCCGTGAAGGCGACCCGCAGGTCGCCTCCGCCGGGCGGGATCGGCCCTCTCCCGAGCCCGCCCCGCAGTCTCCTTCTGGACCATGACGGTCTCACAGAAGTTGACTACGGCCTCCCACGCCGATTCCCTGCGTAGCATCGCCGACACGACTGCTCGCAGGGAGAGATTTCGCCCGATTTGCTGGACCAAGACTTGCCTTTCCGCGGTCCACGCGGGACACGCCTCCAGCGTGTGTTGGGCATCGTCATCGTCAGGCCTCGAAGGCTGGCAGGATCGCACTCACGACGCGTTTGTGCGCGTACCGGTCTCCGCGGAGACGGGCGCACCACGTTGTGTGTGCCCTTCTCTGCTCTTGCCGCCTGACCGCTTCGAGGACGCTGGCAGGGTAGGACGCACTTCCGCCGCTTTGACGGAGGGCGCGAGTCTGGTCGTAAACCCTCGCGTCCCTCTCCGCCAGGATGCCCAACGGCGGAAAGCACGCCAGAAGGTTCGCCGCCTCAAGCTGTACTAAACCTAGCCTGTTGTTGTCGGACCGCAAACAATCAAGTTCGTATCATAAAATTATAATGGATTAATTGGTACAAATATATAATTTGTCATATACATATGTACATAAACATAATTAAAATTATCATGAAATTGATTGTGGAATAAATATTATATATGTATTCCCATGTAACAAATTAATAATAATAACATTTTAATACAATGACAACAATAATAGTAATAAGTAATTATTACGTTTTGTTTGTATTACGTATTTTTTTGTTTTTCTAACAAAAATAATTTATGCTTATTCCTAAAATTTATAATCGTTTTCAGGTTACGAAAAGGAGGAGGCAGGTCATTCCAGCACTTGGTAGCGCAGAATCTAAAGCTTCCTCAGAAACTTTCTGTTCTATGTATTGGCATCCTAAGTTTAAACAAAGATGCTCTTGTAACATGCTCACTATCGTTATTTCCGAACCGTTGGATGACTATTTTAGTACGTGCCAGTAAACGGGGTCCTACAACTGCATCGGCATAATTAAAATTGGACAGAACTAAAGCCTCACAAAGCCTAATAGGAACTCTAGTAGAAATGGAGTCTCTAATGTTATAAAGAATTTTTAGTCTATAAAAACAATTTTTGGCAATATTGTTTACATGCTTTTCAAAACGGAGTTCCACATTAAATAGAACACCTAGATTGCGCGCTTCAGACACTCTCTGTATACGTTCACCTTTTATTACAATACTAGCTTTTGCCTGCGACTTCGTCCGCGTTTTCGTCGTTTTTCGAAAAAAGTAGCGTATTTCCTTTCTCAGGGTTCAGTGGTTTTGATGTGACAGTCAGATTAACTATTGTAATTTAATAGGGAAATATAATATGTCAATCCACAATACTTGATTTCTATGATTTTTTTATTGAATAGGTAATAATGTTAACTTTTTTAATTAGGGATGAGTGAGAGTCTTATAAACGTAAGAGTAAACAAATATAATCAGAATCCGATCCGATCTGCTAACCTATCAGGAGTTACACGTGTTATTGTGAGTCAATCATAAAAGATAGACACATGCTGTTGCGAGATATTTTTTAGAAAATTTTATGTAGAATATTTCTGTTGTACATGATTTCTATGTAACTTTAACCATTAAGCCTGCATACGCGACGGAAGCTTAAAAATTGGAGTAACGTCTCCCGTTTTCCCAAAGTTTCCCTTCACTACTCTGCTCCTATGGATTATAACGTGATGAAAAGTATACTATAACCTGCCCAGGAGTATAAAGAATAATTGTACTAAGTTTCGTTAAAATCTGTTGAGTAGTTTTTGTTTCTATAAGGAACATACACACAGACAGACAGACAGACAGACAGACAGACAGACAAAAATTTTACTGATTGCATTTTTGGCATCAGTATCGATCACTAATCACCCCCTGATAGTTATTTTGAAAATATACTTCATGTACAGAATTGACCTCTCTACAGATTTATTATAAGTATAGAAGATTTGGATCATAATTACTTATTATTTGAGTTTGACGTACCGTACCAAGTATCATGTATTTAGTTTTGTTAGAATTAATTGTTAGCGTGTATGAATGTGACCAGTGAGCTATAAGTTCCAAATCTTGGTTGAGTTGTTGCAAAGCTGTTTGTATTTCACATGGCTTAAACGAGATATACACTTGCAGATCATAAGCATACAAATGGTAGTTGCAGTGATTTATTTGTTTTACAATATCGGCTATATAAATTGAAAATAAAATTGGCCCTAAAATTGAGCCTTGTGGAACTCCCCTAGTAACCTGACTTATACCAGATTTAAAAACACTACCATCTTCTAACTTTACCTCAACGGTTTGACTGCGGTAACTCATGTAGCTTGCAAACCATTGTACAACTTTATTGTCGAAACCATAATATGACAGCTTGGCAATCAACAATGGAATATTTATGGTGCCAAATGCACGAGAGTAGTCCAGAAACACTAGAATGGTACCCTCCCGAGCAGATAAGATGTAATCGACAACGTTTGCTGCACTCGTAGTTCCTCTCCTTTTTCTGTATCCGGATCGTTTATCTGGCAAAATGTTATTTAATTCTAAATACTCTCTGAGTTGATTACAAACCACTTTTTCAAGAATTTTGGACAAACACGGAAGAATACTAATTGGGCGCAAATCTTTAATTTCTAAAGGAGTATTGATCTTAGGTATAGGTTTCACAATAGCCTTTCGCCAAAGATCTGAGAATATGGAAGTTGTTATGGGGCAGTTGACTATTTTTGTGATTAGCTTTATTGTGTATTGAAGGGTGGGTAATAACATATTTAGAGAGATTCCATCTGCACCGATAGCATTAGAAGTTTATGACTTAAGGTATTTAAAATTTCAGATACTGTTACTGTTTTTAGGTTAAAGTTTGCGTCACAAAGTTTATTACTTTGGAAATATTCAATATCCAATCGATTCGCATAAGGGCTCCCGGGAACTGTAAGGAAAAAAGTATTCAGTTCATTTGGGTCACGTAACTATTCTGGTAGTATCATGTCACTTTTTTTATTGATATTAACATTCCATTTGATGTGTTTCCAAAGGATTTGAGCGGTGTTAATATTTCTATTAATAAAAATGTCAAAATAAACTTTTTTTTCATTTTTTATCGATACACGTACTATATTTTTTTAAATCTTCGTAATAATTAACATGCGCGTCTATTTTAATTTTACGTGCTCTTAATTGTGCACTGTCGCGTAATCTCATCATAAACTTGATAGTAGATGTGATCCAGGGATGATGGCAATGTTTAAGGTGTAAGCATTTCAAGGGAGCAAGCCTGTCATAAATACGTCGTATCTCCGTATTAAATTCTCCTACCATATCATCTACGCTTTGTAATTCAGCGATGCAATCCCAGTTGACAAGTGCAAGGCATTTATCCAATTCCGTTGTGTCAATAGATTTAATGTCCCTGTAAAAATTTTTTTTCGGTGTAAATCTATCTCTGCTTATGGTAACTTCGCAAGATATGAAAGAGTGACTGCTTAAAGTAGAAATATAATCAACCCAGACTTGGCAAATATTTGTATCGGTACAAAACAAATCTAAAAGAGTTTCACTATGATTTGTAAAATGCGTAGGCTCGTTAATGTATTGCGTCAAATTTGAATTACTTAAAAAGTCAGTAAGTAATTTATTGTTTTTATTATTCTTATCTAAATAATTAATATTAAAAATCTCCGACGACGATAAGTTGATCCCGCCATGTAAACACATGTAAACACAAAACATGTAAACACGGATAATTACTCGTACAAAGCATCAAAAAAAATTGCACGCTTAACCACGGTGGCCTATATGCAGTTCCTATTACTATGTTTCTACTTCTACTTTTATAAGATATCCACATCTGCTTAATACACGGGGAGGGAGGGTGACTAAGTATACGAACATTAAGACCTTTCTTAACATAGAAACCTACGCCGCCACCGCGTGCGCGCACGTTTGCTGGGCGCGGTATATGGTGTAAATTGTATCCTGGTATACTGGGAGCATGGTCCTTTTCTCCTGCCCTCAGCCAAGTCTCGTTGAGGCCCAGCACGTCCACATTATGCCTTTCTACTGCGACTATGAATTCCTCATGATTAGTCCCTAGAGAACCTGGATTCAAGAAACCAACTTTTAAATTTCGTGGTCTTGTCATTTTATTACAGAAATGCTGCGCAATGTATACCGGTGGAAAAGCAAAAATAAATGTTCTATGCTCACGTATCTAATTAATATCAGGTTACACCCGAAGTATGAAATAGTTAGTTGTATTTCATTATTATATAGATTTAATTTGTATATAGTCTGGACGCTGTATATTACACTGCCGCAAACACTTATTTTCAAAATTTTAAAAGTAAAAATAGTAATCCACCTAATATTAAAACACAATATTAACAAATAAAATAAAAAAATTATATCCTTTTACACACTAATGCTATAAAATATACCATATATAATTTTAAAATATAATCCTTAATCAGTTCATTAAATTCTGGGTTCAAACTTGTGTTGATATAAAAACTTTTGATATATCATTTTGAGATCGTATCTTCTGGGCTTCAGTTTCTTTATTCCGCCGAGCATATATTTTGCCCTCGCGGGTCCAAACATAGCGCAACCCATTGCGCCGACCTTCTCGTGCATGGTAAAAAAGGAAACGGTTTGTTTTTGTGAGACGCTCATTGATGTAAAACCGCTTGGGTTTTTGTCTATTTCAAGGCCCGTTGTATCAGGCCCGCGCCGCTCGCGCGCCGCTCGCAGTAGTTGGTCGCGAATCGTGCGCCGCGCCAGTCGCACTACTATAGGGCGCGGCCGAGATCATTCCCCGCTTTCATTATACGCCGGTCGCGGACCTGAGCGTTGAATATAAACAATGTGACGCTCGTCTAATGTGACACCAATTTTACTTGCAACAAGGCCGATGACGTGCTGCAGATTCTCTTCATTTCGCTCCGAAATACCGGTGACCTCAATATCGTTTAAGAAGCACGACTGTTCGCGCTCATTGAGTTCCGTCTTCAGCTTAGCAATATATTCCGACAAATGGCTGTCTGTCGCGGACGGTGTTTGGTTCTCAAGTTGCGGCAATCGTACTTCAACGTTGTCGACTCGCTTGCCCACTTCGGATATCGCACCTTTTATTGACGCAAGCTCTTGCCGAAACGAAGTAACCTCATGCGTCATAGCCACCAATTCGACCCGGAGATTTGGTCTAAGAGTGAGCTTACAGCTTTAGGATCTTCGATTCCTGACAAAGGCGATGGCGGCTCAGTGTTCGTTACATTTGCCCCTAACGTGGAGGCCGAGTCGGTAACCAACGCAGGAGAACACGGTTTCGGCTTACATCCTTTGCATATCTACTTTGGTACTCTGGCATCTGGACTCGAGTTGATGACACAAGCCCGGTGGAACAAACAGGAACAATGTACACATTTCACACTATCAGATGTCGCTAAAAACTTTCCGCAACTGCTGCATTTATTTGCCATTTTTTGTTATAATAATGTACGTGTGAATTACCGTATTATATGAGGACAGTGGTATTTTTATTTTTGTGTTTATTATAAAATTAATCGTTATTAAATAAGAATATAATACAGTTTTGTTATTTATTAAAGTTTTTATGTGTATAAGTTACAAGGTATTTTTTTAACACTTATTTACCATTTAAATTGAATTTTAAAAGTCTTCGAGCGTATATTGTATATATATATATATATATATATATATATATATATATATATATATATATATACAGGGTGTCCCAAAATTCAACGATAAAAATGCACCACAGGGTGGACCTGCTCATGACTACTCTATAAAAAATAAAGAAAAAAAAAATTCTCGACTTTATTTGAAATTACAAAAAAATATTTGAAAGTTTTTGAAAATCAACACCCATAACGGTATTTGTTACTATTGTGACCTCAATTTTTCAAATATGTTTCACCTGTTATTTGTAACAGCAACCTAAGTAGCACTACTATCTATCGCAAACCTTAAAAGTACCAGAATACGTTCAGTTTTTTTATAAAAAATCATCAAAATTAAAGTTTTCCCTAAAATTTTGCATGATTTCAACTTTCAGTCCACTTTCACTCATCGTGGTGTAAAAAAAAAGTACTGACACTGCTACGGCAAGTTTTTTTAAGAGTTTCTACATTTATCCAAGATTCCAAAATAGTATAATACTTTAGGTAAACTAGCCATAAACAAATGCTAACTTTTTCTAAACAAAAAATGGAATTTTTTAATATTAATAGTAATCACTTTTACTATGTGCCGAAAAGGGATACTGTTGCAAGATGTGCGTATTCAGTAAAGATTAGAAGTTAGAGGCAGATAGATGATTTTTTATTATTAAATAACAACAGGGCAGGTAGAAAAGTTCCTGTTCAATGTTGCCTATAACAAGTAAAAAAAAAAGTGTTGCATGAATGAAAACAAATGGTTTTGACACATTTTGATTTTAATGTTACGTGATTAATTTTTGAAATCCTTCGCTTACGTAACTTTATTTACGAGATATTGTTACAATTACTTTGCCAGTCCGAAGCCTGATCAAGTGTGACGGTAAATTCGAATCATAAGATATATATATATATATATATATATATATATATATATATATATATAATATACAATAAGCAACTGCTTCGAAAGTCTCCTCGGACGTTTGTGTTGAAGCAGCATGTTGAATTCCCAAATTTTGCATTGCATTACAATTTAAATGCCCCCCTGACACCTCGGTATTTTTCGGTGAAGCTATTGCTTTACTGGAAGCCATCCTCTCTGGCCACCCCCATGACTTACGACAGACAGTGATATTGACTGACCCTTTAACTTGCCTGTTAGCTATTAAAGAGAACCCCTTTTGCTGCAGATTTGGACATGTTTGTAATCCTGTTCACCTTGTTAAACTTAGGGTCTGAGACCATTTACTGTGTTAATGTGGTCTTGACAAAGGCAATGTGTCCCACATCCTCTTCAATTGTTCTAAACATCTCTATCCTCTCTATAATGTTCTTCCACCTAAAGTCCCGCGTCCTGTAAGTATTGAATGTGGTAGATTCATTTTCTTGACGTTCAAAAAGAGAATGTAAATCCTATCCTCTACTCCTATTTTGAATAAAAATATTTTGATTTTGATTTTGTTGATGTTTGTGTTTAGTCCATTTTAAATTTTTTTATGTAAATATGGTAAGAAAAATAAGATTACGTTGTAAATAAATTTATCTTCGTCCTTAAATTAATAATAATGGGTTTTGTTTATTTAAATACATATATTTATGTTGTTCTAGGTTAAGGTCTAACAAAGAAAAGTCTACCACTTGTTGTAAGGACGGGACTAGGTAAATAAAGTAGATGTTTTAGGTATGAAGATAAATTTATTACTGCTCTCAACATTAGGTGTCATCTGCTTATATACTACACTACATGCCCTACCAAACAAAAAAAAATGTTGGATACATTAACATTTTTTTAAATCAAAATACAATATGAAAAAGTAAAATAATAATTGAACAAAATAAAACAAATATGTAAACAAAGGTATAATAATGCAGCGCTGAAATGTAATATCAAATATTATAATATGTACTAAGGTACAGTCATAATCACAAATCTTAATAAACAATATATTTAATGATCATTCAACATAAAGTCTTGTCCTATTTTTATGAACAGTTTTTTCTTTACCATTGACTAAAATTATAACATTCGGTGATAAATCTTTAACAACTGTGTATGGGCCTAAATATAATGGATCAAGTTTGCTAATATTTTCATTTTTAACCAATACTAAGTCTCCTTGTTTATATTCAACTGGGTTTATACTTCTATCATATTTTATTTTACAATTTATGAGGTTTGTTTTAGCATCATTTTGTGACTTTTGTAATCGGTACTTTAATTCTATTGCATAATTATCAAAACTGTAAATTGGATCTATTGTCGACCTAAGATTACTTGGCAAGTTACATTGTTTGCCAAATACTAATTCGTATGGAGTAAATTTTGTACTCGAGTGTACAGAAGTGTTATACGAAAAACACCAGTAAGGAATCCATGAACTCCATTCCTGACTATGACTGTTAACTTGCATTGTCAAATAAAATGTTAAATGTTTATGACTATTTTCAAGTGATCCTAAGGTCTGATGGTGGAAGGCTGTAGACTGTAATTGACTTATATTTAAAATTTTACAAACCTCTCCCATTGTAGAATTTATAAATTCAGTTCCTCTATCGGTCACGATCTGCCGAGGAATGCCATATCTAAGTATAAAATTATTTACTAGAGTTGTAGCTACTGTGCGCGCATCCTTACCTGCTATCGGATATGCCTCGACATATTTGGTGAGGTCGCATTGGAGCGTTAAAATGTAATTATAATTATTATCTCTTGTCAGTGGACCTACCAAATCTAAATAAATCTTATCAAAAGCTGAATTTCCATGGTTATGGTCATAGGTTCTTTTATGGTATTTAAATATTTATAACGTTAACATTTACTACATTTTCTTACAAAAAGCTTAACATCATGCTCTAATCCTGGCCAAAAATATTGTTTACGAATGTTATTTAACATACGTCTTATTCCTGCATGTCCGCTAGTGGGCAGAATATGATAATCGTTTAATATAACTCTTTTCGTATCGTCGTCAATAATTTTTGTAACTCCTTTAATTACGCATAAACGGGGTCCGGACCACTTACGCATTTTATTTATAACCTGAGCTAGCTCTTTTATCATTTTAAAATTATTCTCATCTTTTATTACATATAACGTATTTATTTTTAAATCGATACAAAATGTTTCCATTTCCCTCATAGAGACAGCTCGTGTACACTGGGATTGGGTGAACAGTTTCACAAAAATTATACGATTTGACGACGAGTATGCATAATCACCACGTTCTAATGATACGCATTTTTTAACCCTTTTCCATTTTCCTTCATTCACAAATACCAACTCCGTGTAATCCTTCGGTAGTTTCAACATCTCTACAACTCTTGGGTGATCAGTCCAATCGTCAGTAGAAATATCAGAAACCGAAGTAGAATTACAAGGTTTTTCATCAAGCTTCTTCTTTTGTGCCCTTGTAAGTACTGACAAAATATGATCATTCATCGCCTTAATTCTTCACTACTAATTTCTATGCGTGACAATGCATCTGCAGCTACATTATCACACCCTTTCACATATGTAACCTTAAAATCATACTCTTCAAGTATTAGCCGAAATTTTAACAATCTACTGGAAGGATCTGTCATATTGTATAAAAATATTAAGGGTCTATGATCCGTTTCTATAATGAACTTTCGTCCATAGAGATACGGTCTAAAATATTTAACAGACCAAACAATCGCTAAAAGCTCTTTCTCAATCAATTTAAACTGCGACTGGCGTAAGCTATTGGTCTACGATCAGCATTACATAAAATCGAACCTATTGCATACCCTGAGGCGTCTGTCTGTAATATAAATGTGTTATTATAATCGAAAATAGGATACTGTAACATTGGAGGGCTCATTAATATTTCTTTTAAAGTACTAAATGATTTTTGACAGTTTTTATCCCAAATAAATATTACATTTTTACGACATAAATCATTTAATGGAATACAGATTTCGACGAAATTTGGAATAAATTTTCGATAATAGTTCGCAAAGGCCACAAATCGTTTGAGCTCGTCTACGTTTTTAGGAACCGGATAATTAATTAATGCCTTAATCTTTTCTGGATCTGGTTTAATGCCATCCGCTGATACCACGTGTCCGAGGTATAAAATTTCTTTTCGAAGAAAATCACACTTATCAGGATTTAATTTTAAATTAACTTTTCTAAGCCTTGCTAAAATATCTAACAAATTTTTATTATGACTATCTAAATTTCTTCCGAAACAAATTAAATTATCCAAATATACAAAACATTTATCATAATTAAGTCCCGACATTGCTACTGTCATTAAGCGTGAAAATGAACCAGGACTGGTTTTCAAACCCATAGGCCATTTGATACTGGCCAGACGGTGTGGTGAATGCGGTATATTTCCTACTGTCAGCATTTAGCTTCGTTTGATAATAAGCTTGTGTTAAATCTAATTGAGAAAAATAAATAGCTCCTGAAAGTGAGTCTAATATATCATTTATATTCGGAAGGGGAAATTTTTCATGCATTATACAATTATTCAATTTTCGAAAATCTATCACTAAACGCCAGCTTTTATTATTATGTTCTGATTTTTTAGGTACTAATAGTACTGCGCTAGACAATTCGCTGTTAGCGGGTTCGATAATATCATTGGCCAACATTTTTTTAACTTGTTTTTCTATTTCATCACGTTGAGAAAACGGTAATCTATATTGTTTAGTATGACCGGATTCGTATTAGCTATTAATTGTATATTTTGTTCGTAAAGATTACACGTACCTAACTTGTCTCCTGGCAAGAAAAATACGTCAGCATATTTCGCACAAATACTTTGTACACTAATGCTTTCTTCTTTGTTCAAATGATTCAATTTAATTAATGATAATAATTTCCGAACTCTTTCTCCGTTTAAATTTTCTTTGTTAAACGAACAAATATTATAATTCGATAATAAATCAATTTCAGGCCTAAAATAACTAAGATTAACTTCTGTTTCGCGAGTATTTAAAATTTCAATAAATATTTGCCTCTCTTTCGGTTGACAGATACTTCCAGCGATAAATACACCTTCACACAATTCTCTGGGAAATATAACACACGATTCATTCAAATAAGAATCAACTTGAAAAAACTTTTCACACCTTGGAGGTACCTTTATAAATGTATTTTTACCTAATTTTCCTAAACCTAAGGAGAGCGTAATTGGTTTGTCGAAGGTATTTAAAGTAAATGTATTATTTTCGTAATTTAATACACAATTATAATTAATTAAAAATTCTTGTCCGATTAAGCCATCTTGAATACAAGGTAAATTCTTTAAGACATAAAACTTATGTTTAAATTTTATTCCACATAAGGTAAACGGTATGTAAGCATAGCCCTCGGTGTACGAGGTGCCACCAATACCATTTACGGCAACGCGTTCTGGATGTATTGGAATATTTCTATCTCTTATTACATCGTATTAAATCACTGACATCGAGGCGCCCGTATCAACTAGCATTCTATATTTGGTACCTAATATTGTAAACTCTACGAAATTATTATATGTATTGCATGCTAGAATAAAGTTAGGATCGAAGAAACTCTAAGTTTTGGTTATTTTCCGAAGTAGTATCCTGTATATCGTTTTGGGCTTGATTCATAAGATACCATTGATTGCAAATTTTTCGTTTACGTCATCGTTAGCTTGGGAAATCGTCAGTTTCATAATAATAAATAATAATCCTCAAGTTTCTTACCAAACTCCTCAATACTCTGCGAACCTTGTCTAGATTTTAACATTTCTATTTGTAGTGCCGTGGCTGACTGCTTAGTCAACAGATTATTTTTCATGTCGGCAATAAGTTCTGTGGAAGATTCATAGTTAGTTAACAAACGTAATTTGGCATGTTTAGTTAAACGAGTTTTAAGCACAAAAGAAATTAGTAACTGTTCATGTTCTTTCCTAATGGTTTGGCTATAGAATTCGATACAATCTATCAATTTTTTAGTAACTTCTTCATCTCCTATCATAATAGGTAGAAGAGAAGTGGCAGTTTTCATGTCAAAGTCAGTCATGATGCTAAAATACTGGTCACTGAGTAAACAAAATGTTTGGATTTTTTGATAAAACGATTCAATTTCCTCGCAAGCAACTAATAAGTAATTTATCTCTTCCTTTTTTATATACCCTTTAGATGCATTCAAGTTTAACTCGTCACGATATTTTATATATTCCTCACATAAACTTTTTGCCTTATAATATTTCTGTTCTAACACCTTTTTAGTTCTTTTTCCTTTACTTAGTTTAATTAAATTTGTTTTTATATTTTCAATTTGATGTTTTATATCTAATATATGATCCATTTAAATCTTAACAAACATAATATCATATTTAGTACAGAAAAATAACAAAAAAAAATGGACATAAAATATACACTTAAAAATAATGATAAAATATGAATATATCTAATGTCTATAATACCATAACCCCTTTGCTGATGACACAATTTCACTTCTCCTTTTATGTATATTTTTTCACACTTTTACACTCCTATTTTTCTATAATCAGGGCAGGGCAGGGCTATTGATGCGGCTCCAGGCTAAACGACACGTTCCTGATTTCTTTCTTCAGTGTTTGGTCCACGCCTGATGCTCGTACGTCTGAAAGCGTTCCTGGCCATCTCCTGACGCATCCAGTTTATGTGGCAGCGTTTATATAATTTATATATGGCAAACTTCACTCCCAAAATTAAAAGTAAAAGAAAAATACCCAAAATTATATTTGTTACTTTCTGATTTTGGTGTATTAGCTCCACGTCGGCCGAATTCACGCCTCCTGCGGCATTTTGTGCAATCACAATTTATTCTTTACTTTGTTCTTTGCCCATTTTGTATAACGTCGCTACTAACGTTCGAATAATTAAATACACGAATGTCCAATATTACACAGACCGAAATCATATTGTTATACTGCACTTCGTTAGAACCCGAAACCGAACCTTAAATGGCAGGGTCGCCATGTAAGGACGGGACTAGGTAAATAAAGTAGATGTTTTAGGAATGAAGATAAATTTATTACTGCTCTCAACATTAGGTGTCGTCTGCTTATATACTACACTACATTATATTGACAAAGGCAATGTGTCCCACATCCTCTTCAATTGTTCTAAACATCTCTATCCTCTCTATGATGTTCTTTCACCTAAAGTCCCGCGTCCTGTAAGTATTGAATGTGGTAGATTCATTTTCTTGACGTTCAAAAAAATTTTGAATAAAAATATTTTGATTTTGATTTTGATTTTGTTGATGTTTGTGTTTAGTCCATTTTAAAAATTTTAATGTAAATATGGTAAGAAAAATAAGATTAAGTTGTAAATAAATTTATCTTCGTCCTTAAATTAATAATAATGGGTGTTGTTCATTTAAATACATATATTTATGTTGTTCTAGGTTAAGGTCTAACAAAGAAAAGTCTACCACTTGTATAGTGTTCAAAATTTGATCGTTATTGTATTATCGACCGTACCGAACAATCTCCTTCGTGTCTTCGCCATCCTACGTGACATTGGCAAAACCATCATTAATAATGAGACTAATTTTCTGCTTAAGTTAAAATTGGCCGATCTGAATAGTCCGTATTGTAGTTCCTGAAGCAGGCATTTCGTTTTCTTAGCGTTTAAGACCAGATTGCTAGATGTAAACCAATGTTGTTCCAGTGATTATGCATTGTTTACATCGTCATAATTAGTTTTATTTCTTTCAACTTTAAAAATAAGCGAAGTATCATCAGCAAAGAATACAATGTCATAAATACTTTTAACATAAAACGGAAGATCATTGATATATAATAAAAATTGACCAAGAATTGAACTCTGTGGAACTTAATTCCACTCATAGTAACATATTGAAGTCTCTGTATCAAGTATAAAGCAATGAGATCAAGAGCTTTACCTTTCACACCGTAATATTTAAGTTTATTTAAAAGCGTTTCGTGCTCAACGTAGTCAAATGCCTTAGACAAATCTCAGAATACACCAATAGCATTCTGTGATTTCTCCCACGCATCATATGTGTTTGAGTAATGCTATTCGTGCATCTGAAATAATGAAAAACATCCTGAACACTACACACTGTCCTAATACAACTTTTATTATTATGGTTGGGATAAGAAGAAATATAAACAAAAAATATTAATTAAATATTATTAGAAATCTAAATAATATGTTAACTCTGTTGTCTAAGTGTAATTACATCATGACATCTAATAATATCTTAAACAATAAAATTCAATGAATTGACATAAATAATACAATACAAATATACTTTATTGTAGACAAAAGAAAGAAAAACTTTATATATATATATATATATATATATATATATATATATATATATATATATATATATATATGGAATGGATGCCTGAAGGTTCTGTTGGAACTCAGCCATCCTTGTATTAAAGTGCTGAGTCAGTTCTTCAATAGAGTGCTTTATGGAATCCATATTTTATAAAATACTTTGTATGTGTGACAAGTGAGAAGAGTGGAGAGAAATTTATGTAGATAAGTAGGCTATGGGGATCACATGGAAATTACTGCTGGTGCATATGATAAATTCTTAGAGCATTGTATTAATAAAATAATTATCATGTATTATTTAAAATAATTAAATATTAGCAGAGCTCAATTAAAAACGCATCGACTGTTGAGGTGGCTTTACGGGTCATGATAGTGCGTTGCATGATTATGTAAAACTGGAAAATTAGAAAAATAATATATATATATATTACTTTGGTAAGTATAGGTAGTTGTAAATAATATTTTCTCAAATCTACAACTAGTATAGGTAGTTGTAAATAATATTTTCTCAAATCTCAAATAGACAAATGTCACCTTAGTCTACCCGTGACCACGAACGCTGCAAAGTGCTCGAAACGTCGGGATGATAAAAATAATTAATATACGCGATTTAAATCCGTTTAAAATAGTTTCATTTCAATGAATAATAATCGCGAAAATTCTATTTTAGATATTTTTAATCTATACATATAAAAAAATTCTAACGAGTCGCTGTCTGTACATAGAAGATATATGAAAAAACAAATTATTTGGGCCTTTACATACGCAATAGAACCCAAAACAATAATTGTTAGAATTTTTGTCTGTTTGTCTCTTTATCAGTGCGTTTGCGCCCGCTAATCTCAGAAACGGCTTATTCGATTTAGATGTGGTTTTCATGATTATATTGCAGTAAGGTTCATTTAACATTTGGTGTTTATTTCATTTCAATCGATTCATAAAAAAAGTTATGTCAATTTAAGGGTTTACGTCGAACAGTATGCTTTTCACTAAATGCATGAAAGTATATACAGTACTTACATCAAAAAATCATTTTTTTAATTTTTTGTCTGTCAGTCTGTTTCTTACGACTAATCTCTGAAACAGCTGAATGAAATTTGATAGGACTTTCACAAGCAATTAGGGGATGTCCATTAATCACGTGAGGACCAGAAAGGGAGAGGAGATGGAAGAAGAAATTCACGAAATATTACAAAGTCTAAAAAGTTCTTCAAAACATGACGTAATTAATGGACAGCCCCTATAGCTAATATTATAAGGATTAACTTTAGCTACTTTTGTTTTAATATATTTATTTTAATGAATAAGTAAAAAAGAGAATTACGCGATAACAAAATATTGTAGAAACCAATAAAATAGTGAACAATTTCCGATTTAAGAAGGGAAGGTATAGAAATAAATAAAATTGATGTGTCTGTTTGTAATTTAAAAAAAATGCATATAAAAGTATACACGGTACTTACAACTAAATTACCAATCTTAAAATTTTTGTCTGACTTTCTGTCACTCAATTATTTTCGGCTAATATTTGAAGCAGCTGGACCGATTTTTTCCGACCGAATTTCGATGCAACCTATAAACAAATCGTTCGAAGTAATGCAGACTATTTTTCTAAACTTACCGGGACCCATAACTTAACCCTCATATTTGATTATGTCTGTCTAGAATCGATTACTTAACTTCTAATTAATGTATAGATTGAATGTTATTTTGTAAAAAAATAAATCTTTTCCTTTAATTTGTCGCTTACTATTAATTTCCAAAAGCTGATCCTTACAAGTGACAGTATTAGGTGGTGCAATAATACCGAATGTATTAATTTTTCAAAATTATTGGGTTCTATTCCTGGCCAGGAGAATCATGAAATCAAAAAAACTTATGATGCAAGTTTAGATTTCTCAAAATCGGACATAAGACTCTTTTAAGTATTTTTCGCGATTCCTTATAGTTCCGGAGTTGGCCTATCAAGCCCAGTTAAAAAAGTCACCCGATATATAATACAAGGAGAACCTCGGCGGGAACATAATGTTTTACAGTCGAAATTTTAAAGACTCGCACAAAACACTTTTCTTCAACGTTTATTGTGAAAACCGGAGAGGAATACCGTATCTGAGTTAGTGTCTGCTTATAAATACAACCAGAAAGTTCCCAACTCCAATGTAAAGAGCTCCTTTCTTGAGCAGCACCGCAGACCATTATAACCTTGCTTTGCAGGAGACATGCCAAGCCATCTGTAATCCACGCGAACGAAGTCGCGGGCACAGCTAGTAATATAATATAATACAATACAATATAATATGAGTACATATAATGAAGATTCCAAATCAACCATTATTGCTTTGATTTAGGTAGTATTTTTAGAGCAATTTTAAAAGTGTTTCGCGAAGGAGATTTCCTAATTTTTTCCGGTAAGCTGTTCTATAAACGAATAGCAGTCACAGTGAACGACTTCGACATAAAGCCTGAATGGTGCGGTGGAAATGACAACAACAGGTTTTCCGTGGAGCGAAGCGATCTGTCATGAGCGTCAGCCCTTAGCACGAATTTGGATACCAAATACTCGGGATAATTTGGGTCATTCAGAATTGAGTATAGCGTGCAAAGAATTCTGCGTGACCTACGATCACGTATCGAGAGCCAATTTAATTGCGAGCGGTAAGAAGAAACGTGACCATACTTCCGCGAATTAAATACAAATCGAATGGCAGTGTTAAGGAGTCGCTCGAGTTTATTTACTTGATCTTCATTTGCGTCCAGATAACATATGTCACCATAGTCAATTATTGGTAGTAAAAATGTATTGACAAGTTGTATTTTCGTTTTAGTTGGTAACATATGTTTTAAACGCATCATATTATGCATTGTACAGTAAAACTTTCGCAACACCTCCCCCACCTGGTCAGACCAGCTTAAGTGTTTATCCAACGTTACTCCAAGATCTTTAACGGAATTGGACAATTATTGTAAAATAGGTTATAATTCGAAGTGTCAATTTTTGCGTGCTGTTTGCGACTACCAATGATTATAGCCTGACACTTTGCCGGATTCACCGAGATACCATAGCGAGCAGACCACAGAGATATCCGTGATAGGTCCGCATTAAGCGCAGCAATAGCATCAGCCAAACAATCAGTAGTAGCGTGTCGATAAAGCTGCAAGTCATCAGCATAAAGATGGTAGCTTGACGAGATAAAGGAAGTAACGGAGTTTATAAACAAAGAAAGCAGAGGAGAGAGTATACCGCCTTGAGGAACGCCTGCATTCAAGCAGCACCAGTCAGAATAATCCTGACCTATGCGGATTGCCTGCTGGCGCCCTCGAAGATAAGAAGAGAACCATTGCATAGCGGAGTCTGAAACATTTGCCTGAGCCAGAAAAGCAAGAAGCAAGTCATGGTCCACAGCATTAAAAGCATTACTAAAATCAATGAGGACAAGAACTGTGACGCGCTTATTTTCCATTGCTTCTCTTATATCCTCACTTACTTTTAGCAACGCCGTAGTAGTACTGTGCCCTGCTCTAAAGCCCAATTGTAACGGATTCAATAAGTTGTTAGATGAGAGGAACTGTGATAATTGCTGGTAAACAATGGACTCCAGTACTTTGGACAGGAAAGGTAAGATTGAAATTAGACGATAAGGCTTAGGCAGAGAGGGATTTGATATTTTAGGAAGTGGGAGAACAAATGCCTTACGCCACAAGTCCGGAAAGGTGTTTGTTGATAGAGAAAAATTAATAATATGGGAAATTATATAAAGGAGAGAATCTAATAGATGGAATATCATGGTACAACTTATGTCATCGCAACCTATGGCCTTAGAGGAGAACGACAGTATACATTTTTTAATTTCAGCTACGCTTACAGAAGAGAAATTAAAAGGATAAGGATTTTTTGGCAAACTATTTATTTCAGACAAAGTCGAAATTTTAGTTTGAACGTCAAGTACTTCTGATGAAGCAAAGTACATGTTCAAATTGTTCAAATTAATATTACAGCTGGTATCGGTATGAGAGGGTTTGCCGATTCCAATGGTTTTTAAAAAATTATAGGTACTGGGTGAAGAAGGAGAATTAGCTAATTGATCAAAGATATATTGGCGATTTAGATTCCTACACATCTTGTTGCATCGATTCCTTGCAGCCTTATAAATTGCCCAATTCGTCTCCGTTCGGTCTTTCTTGTATTTACGAAAAGCCCGATCTCGTTTTACCTTGGCTTTGCGAAGTTCGTTTTAATGAAAACCACGGACAACCTCTGTGATTAAGTTTAACATCGTAACAACGTAACGGAGCATGTCGATCAAATAAATTTAAAATTTCACTACGCAAGCCCTCGACCTTTTCATCCACCGTCTCCATATTCAATAAATCGGTCCAGTCAATAATTGAGGCGTCATACGGAAGCTTATACAAATCAATTCCAGAGTAGTTTCTGAGCTTTAAGGTCTTTTTCTTAAGCTTCGGTACTTTGATCCTGTAGGAAGCAAAAATTAAATCATGGAGAGAGAATGCTGGAGCAGAGTACTGTCCATATTTAGCAATAAGGTTCGCTTCAGATACAATGATTAAATCAAGTAAGGTATCAGAAGTATTAGTGCGATGAGTGGGTTGTAATGGCAAACAATTAATATTTAAAGAATTAAAAATAGTGCTTAATTTATGTGACACTTTTCAGCATACAAGTATTTAAATCACCCATGAATATGATATGAGTGTAGTTAGAAATAATATTCTCAAATATAAGCTCTAGTATGAGTAGGATGGATCAACAGCCCAATGAGGTCCACGAAGCCATAGCAAGTGGTTAATCAGTTGGCTTGGCGATAAACCGCGTGAAAGACAGTCAGCCGGATTTTCAGATCCAGCGACATGATGAAAAATAGAAGAGCATATGTTGTCATTTAATGTTACGACCCTATTGGCGACAAAGGTATGCCATCGGTGCGGCGAACTCTTAATCCAAAATAAAACGACCTTAGAGTCGGTAAAGGCTAGCACATTCATTTTATATCACGGATTAAAATTGTCGTAAACGACGCGAAGCAATTTTGATAGTAATACGGCTGCGCATAACTCCAACCGCGCGATAGAAACGGTTTTAATTGGAGCTACCTTTGATTTGGCGCATACCAGCTGTACGGTACAGCTGTTACCCATTTGAAAGTGTAAATAAACAACAGCACCGTATGCGAGCTCACTGGCATCCGAGAACCCCAGCAGAGTAGCCACACCGCCGTCAACAACACCTAAATGTCGTGGAATATTAAAGCGATTTAATGAAGGCAATTCCAAGCAAAATTGTCTCCAGGTTTTAACAATATTGGGAGGAGGTTGATCATCCCAATCTAGTTTCAACAACCAGATCTGTCTGATAAGTAATTTAGCATAAAGAATAGTAGGGGCAACGAACCCCATAATATCCCAGAATCTTGCGATAGTAGATAATATGATGCGTTTTGTAAATTTTTCGCCAGGAGGAGAAATTTTAAAAATGAAAGAATCCGTGGAATGTGACCAAAGTAGCCCTAAAATTTTATGTTGATTTATTTTATTATATTCCAACTCAGAGGAAAGTTTGTGCGATGCTGGTAGGCTTTGAGAGACCGAAGCTGAGTTAGTGCTCCACTTTACCAGCTCCCAATGAGCGCCTTTAAATAGATCGATCAGCTGGGCGGCTGCCGTAATCCCCTCTTCATCAGTTTTGACTGAAAAAACTAAATCGTCCATATAAAGCGATGACGATGCAATTTCAGCAGCATTAGGATATTTATGACCATCGTCTGTTTGACAGTGCGTAATGCGTGAAACGGACTAGACCTTAAGCCAAAACAGACCCTTTTAAATTCATATACCGATATTGGATCGTTCGGATAGAAGCGGTAAAGAATACGTTGAAAACGACAATCATTTTCCCGAACGGCAATTTGTAAAAACATCTGACGACAATCGGCGGACAGAGCGATAGCGAATAAGCGAAAATTTAAAATTACTTGAAATAGGTCACCCTGTAAGTTAGGTCCGCTGTGAAGAATACTATTGAGATCTATACCTGAGCTACATAGTTTTACAGCTGGCATCTAAAACGACGCGCAATTTTGTAGTGGATTTATCTTCACGGACAACACCGTGATGCGGAATTATATATGAAGGTAAATTTAAATAATTAATAGTATCTGGTATCGCGGCAGCTAAGTAATCATTTTCTATATACTCAGATATTACATTATAATAAGCCTCTCTCAAACGCGGCGAGGATTCCAATTTCCTTTCTAGACAAAGAAAGCGTTTGTATGCGGTGTTATATGAGTCGCCTAAGGAGTAGACATCTTCGCGGAACGGCAAAGATACCGTATACCTACCACTCGCGGAATCACGTTCAGTGGTAGTGTGTTTCACATTCAATGTCCTCAGGGCACTGAAAGGGGGGACGAGAAAGCTCTTCAAGCTCCCAAAACCTTTTAATAATATCATCAATATAAGCGGGCGAATTTATTTCAACAGCGCAACATGAAGTTAGCGTGTGAGCGGTATGCAGTGTAGGCACAGTACCCATTAAAATATAACCGAGCACGGTTTCTATCGCGGGCGAAGCGGACGAGTTGCTGTGCACACCACCAGGCAACAACAAGTGCGGAAACAACGAAGCCCCGATTAAAACGTCAACGGGGTTTGGGGTTGCGAATGTGTCGTCTGCGAGCGGTAAATTATTTAAATAAGAAAATGCGGATTTATCAACTAAAGCGGAAGGTAAACTATCCGTTATCTCATCTACAATAAACGAAGATATATCAAATTTATTTTGTGTATTATATTTAGAACAAAATTTAAACGCTACTTCTCCTCTAATAAGTTTTGTCGAACCCTCTATACCCTTTACAATAATTTGCGGTATGTCTTTAATGCGAATATTCAAACGATCACAACAATTTCTCGTTATAAAATTACTTTGCGACGCGCTGTCAAGTAAACAACGTACCATGTGCGAGTTACCTTTCGAGTCGTAAACAACAACTTGCGCGGTGGCTAGTAAAACTGTTGTGGGCATAATACATTGGCGGCGGTTTATAGTGTTATAAGTATGCGCCGTACGCGGCGCGTCAATGTATGTTGCACACAAGGCAACGTCCGAGCGCTCCGTGGATAAGGCACTCGGCGCGAGCGGAGGATCGGGCGAGAGGTGTGGCCGCGTAGTGTTCTGCGGCGCAGTGGCAGTAGCGTTGGCCGCGCGCGGGGTATAGTTGCGGGTCGATTCCCAGTTGGTATTATTAAAATGCAACAAAGTGTGATGTTTTAACTTACACACTCTGCAAGTTGAATTAGAGTTACATGCGGAAACTTTATGTTTTATACTCAAACAATTGACACTAGCGTTGCGATCCTTTACTAACTTAAATCTTTCAGTAGGCGAAATATGATTAAATGAGAAACATTTAAATAGATGTTGATGCGTTGTATCATTACATAAGCATTTAAATATCGTATTATTATTTACTGTACTTACATATGTTTGAATTTTGTTTGATACCCTTTTATGATTACTGTTGTGCTGCGTACGCTGCAAGATCCTAGTTTGACTTGTAATAAACGAAACTAAACTGTCAAACGTAGGAATCGCGGATAAATCGTTTAATCTTTCAAAGGTGTTGACAGTATCGGAGTCAATTTTTTTTATTGCGATGTGTAACAAAATAAAATCAGTTAAATCTGGAATTTTTAAGTTTTTTAAGCCCCTAACGACAGTTACAAATTTATCCATAAATAAATCACAATTATTAGACGATGCGCAAACAGTAGTTTTAAAATCGAGTAATTGATCTAAATACGTGGAAGCGAGCAGGCGCTTGTCATCGTATTTATCCACAAGCGTTTGAAACATTAAATTATAATTTTCTGCGCACGGCGTTATACCAGCGCAAGCAGCTCGTGCCTTGCCGGTGATTTTGCCAAGAAGATAATATAATTTCTCCGAATCCGTAAGGGATTGGTTATCATGTACTGTTGATTTAAAACTAGCATAGAATAGTGGCCATGATCTGATATCACCGTCGAATGACATTAATTCTATGGGCGGCAAACTAGGCTTCGTTTTGCGTGGCAATGTTTCAGTAACATTGTGCGACAACTGCGAACTAATATGTTTAATACGACCGTACAATTCTTCAAATGAAATTAAACAATTATAATTAGGCATTGCGCCGGGATCAATTGTTAATAAACGGTCATTATAGCGATCTAATAAATTTTTAAATTCATCTCGCAATGAATTAAGCGTTATAAGCGAGCTAAGAAAACTTTCCTTTATGTCGTCATTCATGTGAATAATTTTAGAAGTATCATAAATATTCTGAACCCGTTCAAAAATAATATTACGCTTTGCTTCCAGTAATTTTAGTTCTTTATCCAGAACTGCGGATGACGAGCCTTTTTTACTTTTAGATTCCTCAGACATATTTAAAAGGAACAAAAAATATATGCGTAAAAATTTAATGACAAATATACAATTGATTTAAATCGACAGGTAAACTACGTATACAACGCGAGTATATGTCCTATCGCGCGAGCGAGCGAACCAACGGCTAGAAGAGGGTAGCAATAGACTAACACGAGCGGAACTTTCTAGAATGCCTCAAAATGAAATAATAATTTTGTACCACTATCCAATACAAATACAAATACAAATATACCTTATTGTACACCAATATACAGAGTTAATTATACAAAAATGGTGAAGAGAAAATAATGCACAAAAGGCGTTCTTTTTTTTTTTTTTGATTACGCAGGGTAAATCTTCATAGATACCCGACTCCTGGGGGGGAGACCGGGTTATTTGAGATTGTACTCACTAAAACCCCCTGCGATGGCCGCCACAGCACGGAAAACGGAGAGGCTACGGGATCGCTTTCGCAGGCACGTCCGCGGCCTCTCCCGTGCGTTGCTCCGCTCGTGGCTTGCGGAGCCCTTCTCAGGAGGGCAAAGATGATCTCGCCCTCCCCGCACCCCTCGCTGGTGCGTACACCGGCAATCCGGGGCCATACCGGACTGCGGTCCTCCTCTCGGCCGTATGAAAACGGATGTGTGAGACCCCCATCTCACGCACCCACGGCCGGAGGGAGTGCCCTATTTATTCCGCCCCGGGCACTGGGGCTTGGAGGCCGTGAAGGCGACCCGCAGGTCGCCTCCACCGGACGGGATCGGCCCTCTCCCGAGCCCGCCCCGCAGTCTCCTTCTGGACCATGACGGTCTCGCAGAAGTTGACTACGGCCTCCCACGCCGATTCCCTGCGTAGCATCGCCGACACGACTGCTCGCAGGGAGAGATTTCGCCCGATTTGCTGGACCAAGACTTGCCTTTCCGCGGTCCACGCGGGACACGCCTCCAGCGTGTGTTGGGCATCGTCTTGGTCCGCCCCGCAGTGGTGGCAAACCGCCGTCGCCTCGCATCCGATCCTACACAGGTACTCTCCAAAGCAACCGTGACCGGTCAGTACCTGTGTAAGTCGGAAGGTGACTCGTCGCTTCCGCCGCATCCAGGCCTCGAAGGCTGGCAGGATCGCACTCACGACGCGTTTGTGCGCGTACCGGTCTTCGCGGAGACGGGCGCACCACGTCGTGTGTGCCCTTCTCTGCTCCTGCCGCCTGAGCGCTTCGAGGACGCTGGCAGGGTAGGACGCACTTCCGCCGCTTTGACGGAGGGCGCGAGTCTGGTCGTAGACCCTCGCGTCCCTCTCCGCCAGGATGTCCAACGGCGGAAAGCACGCCAGAAGGGTCGCCGCCTCAAAGGATATCGTGCGATATCCCCGCACCATGCGGATGGCCACTCTCCGCTGCAGACTCAGGATCTTAGTCTTGCAGCGGCGGGTGCCCGTCAGTCGGTGTGACCAAATGGGTGCCCCACAGAGGGCCATCGATCGCACGACACCAGCATAGAGGCGGCGAACCTCCTCCCTCGGTCCCCCGAGATTAGGCAGCAGCCTGTGCAACGCACCCACTACCTTCTCGATCCGGGGACCAGGAGCTTGAAGTGCTTTTCAAAGCTCCAGCGACCGTCCAGGACAAGGCCCAGCTATTTCATGTACCTGGACACCTGGACGTTTGAGTCACCTACGCGAATGATCTGCGAACGGGGTGGTTCCCGGCCCACCGGCCACTTGTGGAACCGTAGCGCCTCCGTCTTATGCGGCGCTATCCGAAGACCCAGTTCGCAGATTTTCGCGACGACGAGTTCGACTCCGAGCTCGGCTCGCCGTCTGGTCATCTCGAAGCTCAACCCGCATGCCAGCACCAGCGTGTCATCTGCGTAGCAGATCACGCTGACGCCTGCGGGGAGTTCGACACGCAGAACCGCGTCGTACGCGAGATTCCACAGGAGTGGTCCTAGGACTGATCCCTGCGGAACCCCGCAGCACACTTCCCTCCGGGTCCTCGTACCGTCCTGGCCCACGTACACAATGTACCTGTCGCGCAAGTAGCTCCCGACAATTGCCTGCAGGTAGAGAGGCACACGGTGGTACACCAGGGCCTCCCTGATGACAACCCAGGGTAAAGCGTTAAAGGCGTTGACTATATCCAGGCTTATCGCCAACGCCACGCCCCCCTGAGCCACCGCCTGCTCCGTCAGGGACCGGACGCGCATGATCGCGTCAACGGTCGAACGACCCTGACGGAAGCCGAACTGGCTGTCGGCCAGGTCGGGATCGACGCACAACAGATGCCCGCTGAGACGAGAAGCGACAATCCGCTCGAAGAGCTTGCCAGCCTCGTCCAGCAGGCATATGGGACGATACGCAGAGGGAGAGTCCGCGTCTCTGCCGTCTTTCCTCAAGAGGACCAGACTTGCCTCCTTCCAGGCCTTGGGGAACGTGGCGTTACGGAGACAGCTGTCGAACAGCCGCCTCAGCCTGTCCCCCAAGTGAGCCGAAGCCAACACCCACGCCCGTCCCGGAATCCCATCGGGACCGGGCGCTGTGTTCCGGGCACTCAGGCGACCAAGTGCTCGGTCGAACTTCTGCTCTGTAACCCTCAACTCGTCGGTCCAAGTGACCGGCGGTAGCGAGGGATACAGGGGACCTGACCGGATCACCGGGAAGAGCGAATCTATCACTCTTCTCAGTAGATCCGGATCTAAGGTCTCCGTCGACGGGGCATCCACGGGCGTAACTTGCCCAGTACCATGCGGTATGGGCGCCCCCACGGATCCCTGTCGAGTCCCTCGAGGAGCTCATTCCAGGACCGAGCGCCGGCGTCCGAGATGGCGTCTCGCAACGCCTTCTTGGCCTCCTGGAAAGCCCTGTAGGCTTCGTCTCTCTCCTCTGGAGTTGCTCGCCTTCTTCTCCGGGTTCTGCTGGACTGGCGGTGGGCGCGCAAGCATGCGGTTCGCAGCTGCGCGATCTCCGCCGACCACCAGTGCATCGCCCGGCGCTCGAAGCGGCCTGCCCGGGGCATCGATGCATCGCAAATCGACGTCATCGTGCCCCTGAACCAGACCGACTCACCCTCGGGGTCGGGCGAAATCTCCTCGGCGTTTTGTGGCCATGCCGCGACGATGGCAGCGGCTTCGAGATGATCTCGGTTTAGCCGCTTGAGGGCCCAACGTCGCGACAGGGTGTCTCCCTGACGACGGCTGGATCGGTCGGGATGGCGGATAGCCACATCGAAAAAGATGTGGCGGTGGTCGGACAGTGTGACCACCTCCTCAGCGACACGCCATCCCGAGAGCATGCGAAACGCAGGAGGAGTCGCCCATGTAAGGTCCACGACCGACTCCCCCTGCCACCGCACGCAAGTGCTCTCCGACCCAACACGATCAGCGGACGGGGTAGGCATCTGCGAACGCAGTCCGCCAGCCCGTCCAGGTACAACTCGTAGTCGGCGAGTGACCTGTTGGGAGAAACGTAGCACCCCACAATGGCCAAGGGGCCCCACCGAACGGCCACGAATCCCTGCCCCGCTTCGAGCAGGGAACAGGGTGGGACCCCTGCACCGCCCGCCCAATGGACGGCCACGGTGCCAGCGGCGTCCCCAAACCAGCGAGGGTGGTCGGGGACGCGATAGGGCTCCGCCACGACAGCGAGGCCTATGGACCACTCCGCAATGGTCTGCATTAGAAGTTGCTGAGCACCGCGGCAGTGGTTAAAGTTCGTCTGCAGCACCCTTACTCCCGCGAATGGGAGACCTCCATGGCCTCCTGCGGAGCAGAGTCCGGTGCTGAGGCGGGAGCCTCGGCGGTCGTATGAGCCGGGGTGGAAGGAGTGGTCTTTTTACCCTTCTTCCTCCCACCCGCCGTCTGACAGCATGTCTTTGCGCCCAGACGATGGGCCGACGGGCGACCCATATCTGAGCACAAGGGGCACCGAAGCGACTTAGCCGTGCATTGGCTCGCTCTGTGGCCGCGCTCTCCACAGGCGAAGCACCGGTCGCTCCGGTCTGCCCCATTCGGACACGTCTGCCCAACCCTTCTCGAGGCACCGGAAGCAATATAGCGGCCTTGCTTCCAGCACCTCGACCCTAGCGGAGCCCCATCCCACGCGGATGCGTGAGGTCGTCGCCAGCTTGCGCACGGTGGCGAGAGGGCACCTCACATGTGCCGTGCCGAGCGTCATGGGTGACCGACGGATACTGCCAACAGTGACATTCTCCGTGTTTGGACGTAATAAAACCCATACGCTTACGGTTCTTAATTTTATTTAGCAAGACCACAAATGTGTACTTTACAAATAATTAAATGGCGAAAAAGAAGAAGAAGAGGGCGAGTGGGGCCCATCCGCGCCTTTTATACTCGGGCCCCCGTCACGCGTAGACACGACGTCACGCTTGGCCATTGGTCCGCGCCGCAAGTCTGCAACCGCCGCATCGGTTGCAACAGGCTCCCGGGGGATTGACGCCGTCAATTGGTTGGTAAAGGGCAAAGACTGTTGTATGCCCTTCTTATAGTCCCCTTTTTTGTCCGCACATCCGCCACTCTGCTGACTCCGTCACCGTCCGGATGAATATTGACTACTCGTCCCAGTAGCCACAACATAGGAGGTTGAGTGGCATCCTTCACCAGGACTAAATCGCCCACCATTAATTGACCGCTACTCTTACACCACTTCGTCCTTTGCTGGAGCGTGGAAATATACTCCGTGCAGTACCGCTGCCAGAAATGCTGCCGAAGATACTCTAGTCTTTGGTGACGCTGCAGCCTGAGGACGTTTTTCTCATTAATATGTGAATAAGGCACAGCTGTGAGTGGCCGTCCAATAAGGAAATGAGACGGTGAAAGGTAGGATAGGTCAGAAGGATCGGATGAAAGAGAAGTTAAAGGTCTGGAGTTCAATATAGCTTCTATTTGAGTCAAACAGGTAGACATTTCCTCATAAGTTAAATGTGCTTGTTTGAGGGTTCTGCGTAAGTGAAATTTAATCGATTTGACTGCAGCCTCCCACAAGCCGCCAAAATGAGGGGAATAAGGTGGAATAAATTTAAAATTAATGCCTTCTTGAATTAATTTACATTCCATGCTAGAACCATAAGTTTTAAAAAGTCTAGTGAGTTCATTAAAAGAGCCTACAAAAGTAGTCGCATTATCGCAGTAAATAGTTCGTGGCTTGCCACGACGTGCCATGAAGCGGTTAAGTGCTGCGAGGAAAGCCTCCTTACTGAGGTCCCCAACAAGCTCGAAGTGAATCGCCTTCACTGCAAAGCATACAAAGACACAAATATAAGACTTGGTAAGACGTGTGCCCCTTCCCTTTCGATCGGCTATCAACACTGGTCCGGCGTAATCTACACCAGTATTAAGAAAAGGAAATATTATGTTAGTTCGATCGCTAGGCAAATCACCCATTACTGGCTGAATAGATAATGATTTGAATCTAGCACATTTTACACAAGAATGTACTACACTTTTTGCAAGATTTCTACCGCCAAGAACCCAGTAAGTTAAACGAATGTTTGCTAATAAAAGAAGGGGACCGGCGTGCATTAAGTTTTTATGATACATTTCAAATATAAGTTTTGTTAATCTGTGTTTATTATCTAATAATATAGGATGTTTGATGTCATATTCATAATTAGAATTCTTTAAACGACCGCCTACCCGAATTATGTCTTTATTATCTAAGAATGGAGAAAGAGAACATAATTTGCTACGTTTAGGTAAAGTATGTCTTAGTTTAAGTAAACTGTATTCATTATTAAACATTTGTAACTGAGCATGTTTGATTAATTTTATTTTAGCAGATTGTAATTCTTTATATGTTAATGGTGTATATATTTTATTTTTATTTTTAATGTTGTAAATAAATCCCATAGGAGCCCACGCTCGTCTCGCGCCAGCTCCTTCTCCCTTCCTCCCTCCCCCGAATCCTTCAGCTGGATTTTAATCCTAGGTTTGGTCTTTGCGGACCGCGGTCTGCCTCTCCCCGACCGTGCCTTGGGCACCTTCGGAGGCGGCAAGACGTCACTGGCCGACTCTGACCCATGGGATTCCCCCTGTCTGACGCACAGGCGTTTCCGGCCGTCGGGCCTCGCCTGCGCGTTGTCGGTTCTTGCAGCCATCGACTCCAGGCTGCGAGAACGAGTGGAGCCTCCTCGGCTCTTGACGCTGGAAGCGTGCGGTTCAGCGGTATGTGCGCGCCCCCCAGATTTCGAGTCGGGGCGCTTGCCGGAGACATGCTCCGGGTGGAATTGACGGCTATTGCCGCTGCCCACCTGGGGAATTATACTTTTAGTACATTCCATATCGCTTTATTGTTAGCGCTTGGGGCCGGATGCCCTCCGACCATTCATCCCCTCGGCACGCTAGACCTTAGGATTAGGATACGTATATTGGGGCGAAGTTCTAGTCTGCTTAAGCAGAGCGGAAGAACGTGCGTCCCCAATATACTCCCCCCCGCCCCTGTCGGTCGTCAGC
This sequence comes from Hypolimnas misippus, assembly GCA_037950945.1. NCBI lineage: Eukaryota > Metazoa > Arthropoda > Insecta > Lepidoptera > Nymphalidae > Hypolimnas > Hypolimnas misippus. The sequence goes on from JBBEEQ010000007.1 coordinate 6,340,478, forward strand.
CGTGTCGACGGCAGCCTCGCAGCAGAACCGCTACGGGACTGCCGTCCACACGTTTCCAGGGAGCACCACGTGGAGGTGACCAACATGCTCCCCACAAAAGGCGGTCTTATCGCTAAAATAGCGATCTCTTCCAGACAACCTTTGGGTACAGGACATGAAATTAAATAAAGCGGCATGGAGGTGTACCAATATTATAAAATAAATATATATATAAATAAATTTATACTTATATATGTACATATATAACAAATGATATATAATATATATAAATAATAATACTAATTTAATTAAAATAAATATATAATTACAGCTATTATTCACAACGACAAATA
>JBBEEQ010000007.1:6341309-6456788 GCA_037950945.1 Hypolimnas misippus
ATTTACATGAATGATTTGCCTTTTTATGTTAACAATATTTGTGATATTGTGTTGTTTGCTGATGATACTTCATTAATATTTAAAGTCGACAAAAAGAAAGATAAGTATGACGACGTAAACAATGCACTATCTCATGTACAGAAATGGTTTACTCTAAACAATTTAGTTTTAAATGCCAAAAAGACGAAATGTGTCGAATTTGCACTACCTAACGTTAATAAACAAAATTTTAATCTTGTTTTGAATAATGAAATACTTAATGTAATTGATAGTACAGTATTCTTGGGCATTACTTTAGATTCAAAACTTCAGTGGAAGCCCCATTTGTCATCCCTTGCAGGAAGACTCAGCTCCGCAGCTTATGCTGTTAGAAAAATTAAAAATTTAACTGATATTAATACTGCTCGTCTAGTATACTTTAGTTACTTTCACAGTGTTATGTCTTATGGTATATTACTTTGGGGTAATGCCACAGACATTGAGACTGTATTTGTCTTACAAAAAAGAGCTATTCGAGCAATATATAGTCTCGGAGCTCGAGACTCCCTTAGGGATGTATTTAAGAAGATAGATATTCTCACGGTTGCGTCACAATACATTTACGTTAATATTTTATATATCTTTCAAAATAGTGATGGTTTTCCTAAGAACAGTGATAGGCATTGTGTAAACACTAGAAGATAAAATAAACTTTTCATACCAAACTTTCGTCTTCATAAAGTCAGTTCATCGTTTCTGGGGTTTGGTATTCGCATCTATAATAAAATCCCGCAAACAGTTTTACATTTGCCACTTAATAAGTTTAAAGCCTACGTTAAAAAATCTTTAATAAATAAAGCATATTATACCATACAAGAATATTTTGACGACAAAGAGGCGTGGATTTGATAAGCGTTGATTTTCTATCCGGATAACATAATTAAAATGTAATAAAAATACATTATGTATAAATGATTTTAAAAGAGTTACTATCGAGTTTCGTGCCGGTTCTTCTCGGTAGAGACTACATTCCGAACCGGTGGTAGCTTTATAAAAATTAAAAATTAAAATATGACATGTAACTTGACGATTCGAAAGTGCTGTTAAAGCCCATTTGAATAAAGTATATTTTGAGTTTGAGTTTGAGTTTGAATCAGTGAAGAAGGGTTATAGTAAACACCGAGAAGGATTTTAGAGCAATTAGATAAAGAAACTTCGATAAATAAGTGTTCGGCCGCATCAGCCAGGGAAGACGGTGGTGATGAACTAAGTAAAACAAAAGGAATATGGGATCGCAAATAGATCACCACTCCGCCTCCCCTCTTACTAATGCAGTCGTTACGAATTAGTCTAAAACCAAGCCATGATTCCAACACAAGTATGGCGTGAATATTACGGGAGTCAAAAGACGCAAGCATATCAGGATAATGAGCCGGTATACTTTGTGCATTAATATGAATGACGTTAAAGTTTTTCAGGCAATCTGAGAAATAAGAATCAATGGCGACATTAAGCGGAAGAGGCGATGTACTGTGGTAACTATCATCACTGGACGAATCATCGGAAGACGCAGACAAAAAATAATCACTGTCTATACTTATGTATATATATATAATGTATTGATACTAATATGCTATAAATATCCAATAAAATAAATTAAAATAAACCTATACTATATTTACTACTATTATATAATAAATTAATGTAGCAACCACCTTCTAATCAGCCAGCTATATAAAAGTACTAAGAAAAAAAATATATATATATATAAATAAGAATAACCAAAGTACGCGTAAGCAACAACAAATAACACATAAACAAACACGAAAAAAAAATGAATTCAAACAAAATATTGTTAAAGGTATTATACGTAGTAAATTATGATTAAAAAATAATAGATATCTACTAAAAGTTAAAATAATGATATTGTATCATCACTGTAGTGTTACCGTAGTTTCCGAACGCACTGTTTTGTCTTTTATCTATTATCTGTCACTTGACATTCTTAACAATTTGATTTGACATAATGAAATTATTTAAAGTAAACATTAAAACTAAATACAATTGATTATAAATTATGATAATAAAAGTTGACAGTAAGTGGGTAAAACTAAACTAAAAAAAATCAAAACACAGAAATAATGATAAAGGCAAAGAAATGTAGCTACCTACTTAACAAAACAAAGTGTTCATTCCTCGAAACAAGATAAATAACTACTTTTTAACAGTCCTGACAGTTCTTACACTCCTAATGCCTTTTGTGGATTTGGAGGCTTCATCTGGGAGTGTCGACGCTTGCGAGACAGATGCATCAGCCACAGAGCTTGGTATCGCCTGCAGTTCAGCCATGGTGGATATACGGTGCCGTGTGCCATCAGGAGACAAAACTATGATGATGCCATCCCGAGTCCAGTACTTTGTTATCCCGAAACGTTGCCTTGCAGCCAGGAATGTTCTATGTCGACTCTTCGTAAGGAACTCCAACATCGTTATCCTAGTGCCCTTAAGATTCGTCTTAGCCGACCAGACTTTGTCTTTCACACCGCCGTCCTTAAATTTAATTAATATTGGACGGGGCTTTTGGCCAATAACGTTACTCAATCGGCGGCAATGCTTATAGGACTCAGGAGAGATGTGTGGCAGTTTGAGATGCTCAGTAATCACCTTCGACGCGTGGACAGCAACATTCTCCTTACTCTCTTCAACAACTCCGTGTAGTAGAATGACTTTCTTCCTGGAGTGCATTTCAAGCTGATCATATTGCCTAGATAGGAATTTAACTTGCAATTGCAAATTTTCTAGGGCAGTCAGGACAAACGACCGGAATGCACTGAACTGAGAGTCGATGTTGGATGTCGGGCTCGTCGCAGGGATAGAAGTCTTCAGTTCCTTTTGAAATTCGGACATTTTGGTGTTGAACAGTGTAGTTAGTTCGTCAATAGTAGTTTTAATAGACTCCATAATTTCAGTGTGTTGCAGTATATTCTTTGGAAGCTCACAGTATTGTATTAAGTGCAAACACAGTTATTGTTTTAAAGTAAAGGAGCGGGCAGATGGTAAGGTGTCACATGTACATATTTATTATGATATTAAAGCTGATTTTGTATTTTTAACAAATAAAAATATGAGGAGCACAAAAAATTTCGACTTGATTATTTTACACCTACCGCCCAAAAAAACCGATTGAACGGAGTTTCTCATACTTAGCATATTATTAAAAAATGTGAAAAAGGCATTAATGTCCTTCGTGCAGTCTCAGGTGTATGGTGGAGAGTTCACCCATACTCACTAAAACTCCTATATACTGCTATAGTTCGTAGTCATATGGACTATGGTATATTTGTTTTGGAACCTATAAATAATTCAGCGGCTGACAAGCTGAACAAAATTCAATTTAAATGCCTTAGAATCATTCTGGGTGCTATGAAATCTACACCTACGAATGCCCTACTGGTGGAATGCGTTGATGCTCCCTTGCAAATAAGAAGACAGTATCTGTGTGATCGTTTCGTCGGCAAGATGTTGCAGCTGTCATCCCATCCTCTTTGGAATCATTTAAATAAATTGTCCCAAATTTATAATCCTAACAAACCTGTATCCTGTCTTTTAAATAGCTTCCTTTACTTCACTAATCTTCCGAATCCTATTATTCAACTCTCTTTGAACCCTCTTTTTTCCATCCACTATAAGGCCCTTGTCCATCAACCTCCTATTGTAACGAATTCGTTCGAAACCTTGGATTCGTCAAAGGCTCACCTGATACTGTGTCTCGTTTCAATAATATACTTCATGAAAATTGGTCACACCATCTTCTCATTTATACCGATGCGTCTAAACTATCTCCAGAAGGTTGCGTTGGTGCAGCCTGCTGGATTCCTAAATTCAAAATATTTTACAATTTAAATGCCCACCTGAATCATCAGTATTCACTGGTGAGGCGATCGCCCATTTAGAAGCAATTTTATATGCCCACTCCTATGACTTAAGATAGACTGTTATCTTGACTGACTCCTTAAGCTGCCTTTTAGGCATCAAGGAAAACTCATTTCGTAGTAGAAAGAGGTTTTTCGTTATTTTAAAGATCAGAGAGGCCTTGTTCTTATGTCATCAAAAGGGACTGCAAGTTTCGCTAGTTTGGATTCCCAGCCATTCCGGAATCCCTGGCAACGAAACTGTTGATTCGTGTGCCAAATCTGCCATACATCTTGGTTCTTTAGAACACTTTGAAAATTCCTCCCAAGATCTCAGTGCTGTCGCGAATACTCAAATGTCCAATTCTTAGACATCCTTTTGGAATTCATCAAAATCGGTCAATGGTGAAAACTATGCTTACAACCTGATATTCCTAGACGTCCTTGGTTTTCCCTTTTCAGACGTGCTGACCGCTGGGTCACTTCAACTATTTGTCGTTTGCGTCTTGGCCATGCATGTACTCCCAGGCACCTGGCCAAAATTAGAGTTCGTGACCACTCACTGTGCGAATGCGGCTTAGACGAAGGTTCCCCATCCCATATCCTGTTTAATTGCACCAGACTTCTTCATACCCTCTATGACGTCCTCCCTCCTAAAGTCCCCCGTCCTATAAATGTTGACTGTTTATTGATGTTTGTGTTTAGTCCACTGTGTCCGTTTCTGTGTAAATATATTAAATACTAGCTTTTGCCTGCGACTTCGTCCGCCTTTTCGTCGTTTTTAGAAAAAAAGTAGCGTATTTCCTTCCTCAGGGTTCAGTGGTTTTGAATATTTGAGGTTAACTACCGTAATTTAATAGGGAAATATAATATGTCAATCCACAATACTTGATTTCTATGATTTTTTTTTATTAAATGGTCAACAATGTTAACTTTTTTAAATAAGAGATGAGTGAGAGTATTATAAACGTAAGAGTAAACAAATATAATCAGAATTCTTCAAACTGCTAACCTATCAGAACATGTGTTATTGTGAGTCAACCATAAAAGATAGACATATGCTGTTGCGGGATATTTTTTAGGAAATTTTATGTAGAATATTTCCGTCATACATGATTTCTATGTAATTTTAACCATTAAGGCTGCATACGCGACGGAAGCTTAAAAATTGGAGTAACGTCTCCCGTTTTCCCAAAATTATCCTTTATAACTCTGCTCCTATTGATTATAACGTGATGAAAAGTATACTATAACCTGCCCAGGAGTATGAAGAATAATTGTACTAAGTTTCGTTAAAATCCATCGAGTAGTTTTTGTTTCTATAAGGAACATACATACAGACAGACAGACAGACAGACAAACATTTTACTGATTGCATTTTTGGCATCAGTATCAATAGTTATTTTGAAAATATATTTCATGTAGAGAATTGACCTCTCTACCGATTTATTATAAGTATCAATCAATAACGATAATAACTGTATAGTGTATAATATAGTGAAACACTGCGTCGCAGTCATTAACGCCCACCTTAATGACGATGCAATTACGTACTAATCTAATAAAACTAACTTGAGTAAAAAACAACTACTTACAGTTTTTCAACAATTCCATATCCTACTTGTATAACAAAACTTTAAAATTTACGATAAATAATATATAGAAAAAGAAAAACAACCAAACTTAATTTTACAATTAATAAATTAAAACTACACACATAAAACAATCCAAAATTATATAAAAAATGAGATATGAAATGTGTGTGTGTGTGTGTGTGTGTGTGTGTGTGTGTGTGTGTCTCTGTATCTGTCTATTAAATTTTAATAAGAATTTCAGTCTCTTCATAGCTTAAGTTTAAGAGCTATGAAGAGACTGAAATATTCATTTTGCACTGACGTAAGGTTAGAGGGTAGATATTAAGGATTCTATTGATTTTATTATATAACACCGGGCTAAGGAAGAAATAGTGAAGGCCAGCCACTGCAGTTCTCTTTTTCTCTACATAACAAATTTTGTCAAATCTGCGTTTATTTCTTATAAATTCCTTATTAAATGTCAATTCAGAGTGCTTATGAAGGATTATCCTTGAATAACATGAAATATAATTATTTTCACATTGTAATGATATTAATGTTTACTGCTTAACAGAACATTGGCTTCAAGAGTATGACATATTTAATATTGATAATTTTACTTTGTTAAGTTCGTTCGTAAGAGTGAATACTATTCGTGAAGGTTCATTAATCTTAGTTCGTAATGATATAGCTTGTAAATCTCGTCAAGATATTGTGGCTCTCACAAAATTGCAAAAAAAAGCAAATTGTAGAACTGTCCTGTGTGGAATTTCAGTTATACGTTATAGTTTGCGTATACCGCCCCCTGTGAAAGTTTTTGCTTTGTTTGAGGAAACTATGGAAGACATTTTAAAAACTCCATGTAAAAGCAATAAATATAATATTATATGCGGCGATTTTAATGTAGATTTGTTAAAAGATTCGACTATTAGTACTCGACTAATAAACTTATTTAAATCATTTAATTTAACGCACAGATATTGTGAACCAACTCGTATAACTAGCCTTTCTTCCACGTGTATTGACAATGTCTTTTGTAATTGTGTAATGTATGAAAAATCAATAATCAATAATTTAACCTCTGACCACTGTAGTCAAAAATTTTCACTACAAGACAAAGTTATTAAAAACGAAAGGAAAATTGTTTGTAGACCTATAACTGTAAATAAAGTAAACAGTTTTAAAGATATTGTGGCGTCCAAAATATGTAAATTAGATATGATATGAGACATGTGCAGTCAGCACATGATCCAGATATACTTTATGGTTCTGTTTTTAAATTAATTTTAACTGAATTCAATAATATTTTTAAAACAAAGACTTTTTATGTAAACTCAAATTTAAAATTTAGTGACTGGGCTTCTTCTGGTATTTATAAAAGTATAAATAAATTATATGAATTTCACAGTATGAAGCAGTGGAATCATGAGGAATCTTTTATAGAACATGTCAAACGATATTCAAAAACATTTGAGGCGGTGTGCATTCATGCTAAGTCTAATCATATCAAAGATAAAATTTTTAATTCTGAAGATAAAATTAGGGCTACTTGGGACGTTATTAATAGTGTGTGTCGAAAATCTAATAAGCAAATTATACCAATTGAGTTAGACGTAGGAAACAAAATTGTAAATTCAGAATTAGAAGTTGCAAATATATGTATTTGAAAAATATTTTGATGAAATACCTTCAGATATAACATCTCAATTAGAATCATCTTCATCAGCTGCAATTCGATTACTAGTAAATCGTGTATCTAAATGTAATATTGAATTCTCTTTCAAGCAAGTGACTCCAAAAGATGTTATAAATACGTTTAAACCTTTGCTCCATGACATTGCTCCATATATAGCGCTCATTTTTAATAAATGTCTTGATGCGGGATCATTTCCAGATCTAATCAAATGTAGCAAAATATTACCAATATTTAAAAAGGGAAACAAAGATGATCCCAGCAATTATAGGCCCATTTCTATACTACCTTCCTTAAGTAAAATTTTCGAAAAAAATATCTTAAATCAAATCCTTATTCATTGTACTGTAAATGGTATTTTTCATAGGGAACAATACGGTTTTACAAAAAGTCGTTCTACAACGGATGCAGGCATGGCGCAACTTAAACACATATATGGTGCTTGGGAGAAATTACAGAATGCTATTGGTGTATTTTGTGATTTATCTAAAGCATTTGACTGTGTGGAACATGAAACGCTATTATGTAAGCTAGAATATTACGGAGTTAAAGGGAAGGCTCTTGATCTTATTGCTTCGTACCTGTCTCAGAGAGTTCAACATGTTTCTATAAATGGAATAAAGTCATCTGGATCTGTCTTAAAAATGGGTGTTCCACAGGGATCAATTTTAGGTCCTTTATTATTTTTAATATATATGTCAACGATCTTCCATTTTATGTTAAAGGTGTTTGTGACATTGTATTGTTTGCTGACGATACTTAACTTATTTTCAAAGTTGACAGAAATAGAACTAATTATGAATATGTAAACAATGCATTATCACTGATACATGGTTGGTTTGCAACTAATAATCTAATTTTAAATGCTAAATAAACAAAATGTGTGGTATTTACTTTACCTAACGTAAAACAACATAACTATAATCTAGTATTGAATAATGAGATCCTTGATGTAAGTGACACAACAGTATTCCTGGGAATAACTTTGGATACGAAGCTTCAGTGGAATCCCCATTTGTCATCTCTTACGGGAAGACTCAGCTCCGCAGCATAGGCGGTTAGGAAAGCTGCAAAGTGCTCGAAACGTCGGGATGATAAAAATAATTAATATACGCGATTTAAATCCGTTAAAATAGTTTTATTTCAATGAATAATAATCGCGAAAATCTAAGACAACGATACGGTTAGGAAAGTTCGTCAACTAATCGACGTTGATACAGCTCGATTAGTATATTTTGGTTATTTTCATAGTATCATGTCCTATGGTTTGATGCTATGGGGTAGCGCTCCGGATATTAATACATTTTTTATTTTGCAAAAAAAAGCTATTCGTAGTATTTATAATTTAGGAGCTCGGGAATCCCTTCGAGATGTTTTTAGTAAAATAGGTATACTAACGGTTGCGTCACAATATATTTATAACAATATTATACATATCCATTATAATATTGATTTGTTTGAGAAAAATAGTGACTCGCATTATATTAACACAAGAAGAAAGGATAAACTCATAACACCAAGCTTTCGACTTCGCAAAGTAAATGTTTCCTTTCTGGGGCAAGGTGTCCGTTTTTATAACAAAATACTTCAGAAATTTTTGCAATTTTCAATAAATAAGTTTAAATTGTATGTTTAGTCTTTGATAGCTATAGCATATTATTCTGTACAAGATTATATAGATGATAATAATGCATGGATTTAGTATAGCTGGATTTCATACAGGATGTTTAATATACACATTTGTAATTTTTAAATGTATATACTTAAAAACATAATTTTAAAAGAGTACCTATCGAGTTTTTTACCAGTTCTTCTCGGTAGAATCTACATTCCGAACCGACTTATGTTACGTTGATCGGAAAGAGGTTTTTTAAAAATAATTTTTATTTAATTTTTACAATATAATAATTGATTAACTTATTTAACTAATGCTATTACAAGACTAACTGTTTGTTGTAATTTTAATAATCCATGAAGACAATGACGAAACGCCTGTCAGCAGTTTCATTGTCTTCAGAATTCCATATTGTGCGATTTGTGTAGGGTTATCACGCTGTAACTCCTCCCCTCTTTAGATGGAAGCCTGGCACCTCAAGGCTTTCACTGTTCTTCGTCTGGGTGTCTTCTTTGTTATTATGTTTTTTGCCTTTGCATTTATATATCTTCCATATAAGAATCGCGCTTCCGATTATATATAACAGGATCGTGGTCCAGCTAGGAATCGTCATAGCCAGAGACCAATCATATGAAGTGTTATCTTCGGCAATATTTTCTATTTTATGAACAAGTTGATAAATTTTATCCAATGATACATCTTGAAGTTCTATTTCATACTTGATGTTTTCAGGGTGGATGTCCTTTTCCTTCGGTAGTGGTATGATTTCATTCAACAGAACTATTTGGCTGTTAGTTTGCAAAGTTCTGTTCATGATATGTAGTTTGCAGCCTTCCATGATGGTGACCAATTGAATTCCTTTTATTTTCCTGTATGTTGTTCTGTCATTACACACGGAGCGGGCAACTTCCTCTCTATTTGTGATGAGTAACCAGGTGTTATCGTTAATTTTCTGGATCTTGCCTTCCTTTATGTTTATTCTGGCTAGCGTGCAGTTTGCCTTCTCGTGACGAATTAACGAGATGATACAGTCGTCAGCTGATGCTATTGGCTTAGTGTCCAATTGTTTACAGAGATGCAGTTCTTCTGCAATAGTTCTACAGTCTTCTTCTATGTAAGAATAATCTTCACTTCCAAGTGCTAGGAGATTGGACTTAGGAATAATAGTAAAGTATTAAGTAATATGGTCAATTACCTGCTCCCGGTTTTTCTCGTCACGATCTTATATATTTGTCGTACAAGCTCAAACCACCTAAAAAAAAAACCCCAACAGTGTGGATGCGTAATTTTGCTAAAGTTGATCTTAAGGCTCTGAAAACAGATGCAGAATCGCTTGACATGTCTTTGGTGTATGCTTCTCCTACAGTTGATGACAAAGTCTCTCAACTCAACATGTGCATTTTGTCACTGTTTGATAAGCATGCACCTATGAAGCCTGTCAAGATAAGACGGCCGCCTGCTCCTTGGATCACAGAAGAGGTGCGTATGGCCATGTCTCGACGTGATCGCGCTTTCCGAAAATTCAAACGTGATAGGTGTAACAAAAACTGGGAGTTATATAAGATTGCTCGTAACAGGTGTAATTTAATGGTAAGAACAGCTAAACGCCACTATTGTCATGTTAATGTTAGTAACTCTCCTTCCACCTCTGTGTGGAAGTTTCTTCAATCCTTGGGTATTATTAAACGCAACGACAATATTCCTATCTCCTCATTTTCTCCTAATGATTTAAATATACACTTCTCTTCTACTACGCTTTTAAGTCCTGATATAAAATTAGCTACTATTTCAGAAATTGACTCCATGACCTCTTTTCCAATAGACAGTTTAGTACTTTCCCCAGTGTCTGATGAAGACATTCGTAATATAATTCATTCAACTACATCTAACGCTACAGGTGTTGACTGCATCAATCGGTGTATGATTATTTCTATTCTGGACTATGTATTGTCTGCTATTACCCATACCGTAAATTTTTCTATTTCCTCTGGTGAATTTCCTGCCCTTTGGCGTAAAGCCTATGTAATTCCTCTTCCCAAAGTTTCCAACCCTTCCCAGTTAAATAATTTTAGACCTATTTCCATTCTTCCTTTCTTATCAAAAGTTTTAGAAGTTTGTGTCTACAAACAAGTTTCTTCCTTTGTTTACAATAATAATTTGCTCAGTTCGTACCAATCTGGTTTTCGACCAGGCCATAGTACCGCTACAGCTCTTCTCAAAGTAACTGAGGACATCCGAGATGGCATGGAGAATAGAATGATCACCATATTGATCTTAATCGATTTCTCCAACGCGTTTAACATGGTTGATCACGATATTGTCCTTGCTATGCTCAAACAACTAAAATTCTCTTCATCAGCACTGGATTGGTTCTCTTCATATCTTCGTGGCCGCCAGCAAGCGGTACGAGTGGATCAATCGCTCTCTGATTGGCTCAATCTATCTGCTGGCGTGCCACAAGGTGGCGTTTTATCTCCTCTTATTTTCTCTCTCTTTATAAATTTCCTTTCTAATTGTTTCGACTGTTCTTATCATTTTTACGCCGACGATTTGCAGCTCTACATTCAGACTAAGTTGGACGACATCGACAGAGCTATACATAATATTAACAAAAATTTATCTAGTGTAAACACCTGGTCTAACAAATTTGGAATTATGGTCAATCCAGCCAAGTGTCAGGCCATTATTATTGGCAGTTCGCGTCTTGTTTCCAAAATCGACTTAACATCCTTACCATCGGTCCGGCTTAATAACACCATCATACCTTACTGTCAACATATTAAGGATCTCGGACTGCATATTGATTCAACTTTTAGTTGGAATGTACATATCTCCGAAGTTAGTCGCTCCGTTACTGCCACATTGAGGTGTCTTAATCGTTTAAGAAATTTTCTTCCCATTAAGACCAAAATTTTGCTTGTGCAAGCCCTTATTTTTCCGATCATCGACTATGCTGATGTGTGTTATCCTGATCTTAACGAAATTTTCTTAAACAAACTTGACCGTCTCGTAAATAATTCTCTGCGTTTTATCTTCTGCCTTCGAAAATTTGACCACATTTCCCACTGTCGTGCTCAGCTCAAATGGCTTCCCATCCGCCAACGCAGAGATCTGCGACTACTGTCTTCTCTTTTCTCTATTCTTTTTGACCCCAATTCTCCTGACTATTTGAAGGAGAAATTCAAATTTCTTTGTGACTTTCATGATCGCCAGTTACGTTCTGACGACTCATACCTTCTCTCGTTTCCTAGTCACAATTCTGGTTTCGTCTCTAACTCTTTCTCTGTTCAAGCTGTCAGACTATGGAATAGGCTTCCGGAGGGCTTTAGAAAGGTTCCTACTAAAGCATCTTTCAAACGTCGTTTACAGGAACACCTTCTTAAAAACTTATTATAAATCTCTGTCTGATCTGTCTCTGTATAATTATATGTTAAAAGGTTAGATATATTGTATTTCTGGTTATTTCATATTGTTTATTTATTTGTAAATATATTTGTAGTGTACACTTATAATATATATATATATATATATATATTATTTATGTAATTATTGTTATTTATTACTATACTGTATTTTTTTTTTTTCTCTTTATTTATTATGTTTGCATATTGAAACTTTATTGTTACCGCCTTCATGATTTTCTGTTTGGCCTAAAGGTTGACTGGCAGAGAATGCCTTCAGGCATTAAGTCCACCTTTTGTTCCAATTTTGTTGGTCAATAAAGTATTTAAAATAAAAATAAAATAAAGTTGTGGGTATCAGGTATGGAATATAGATGGATCATGTCATACATATTGGATTCAACAGAAGGTATCTCTAGAATAAAATTCAGAGTATGTTCGGTACTATAAGCTTTAACTTCGATGGATCTCTCAATTTCGTGAATGTAACTTAAACTTATTGGTGCCACAGCTATAAAAGGAATATGATTTTTAATCTCTAATATTTCTAATATTAAATGTTGCGGGCTTAAAATGATTGGGTGCATAATTCCCAATTGAGCAAATGTAATAGCGTCTTCTAAAAACATTAATCTATCTAATAATATTTCTATACTATAATCTATTTCAATGTAAATTTCCAAAAAGTTTAGTTGATTTTTTACTATATTAGAATTATTGGTAACATTTAGCAAAAAGTTTGATATTTTTAATTGATTATTATTGATTTTTCTTACTTGATTACTGAAATCTTCAATTGAATTTTTAGCTAGCATAAGTGATGACTTTTGTAAATTCTGAACGTTATTCATACGAATTTTTAATTCTGCTATTTGTTGTTCAAATCTAATTGCATCATTTTTATCTAAATTATCAGTAACGGCCTTAACTACTGAACCTAACCCGTCGATAAGACCACGTTTAGCTCTTATTCGAGGTGCAATAAATGCAAGTTTCTTATTTATTAAGTCTAAATTATAACTTATCTGATCTTTATATGTTGCATGTAAATGACCAGATTCTGAATGTTCTTCTGCCTTCTTAGCATTATTAAACAATGCTATTAACTTAATTGATGCTAATTTTAGTTCTGTAATATTATAAACACTAACTAGTCTAACGAAATCTATTTGTTTTAAGATCCGTCCTTGTTTTAGTAGGAGAATGCCATTGCTATTATCTACGGGATTTATATTTATTGTAGCTGTTGTGTAGAGCACGAAGGCTCCTGCGACGATGATCCTGGAACAAGGTGAGGTCTTCGTAATAACTTAAAATGGACTCTAATGGACTTAGAATTAGGATGGTTGCCTATTATTTCGGCAACATTATTTGGGTGCAAATATATTATTTTATAGGGGCCTTTAAATACCGGTTTTGTCTTGTCATTCCTAGCTGTTTTGGCTACTCGTTTAAATACTTCTTCACCTACCTTGAATGCGATGTCTTCTGCCGCTTGATTCCTTTTAGCTATTACCTCCTCTTTGTTCTTTGATGTCAATGCTGCTACGCATTCCTGTATTGCTTCTGCATTACGCCTATGTTTGATTACATATTCCTGATAGAACTCCTTAGGATAATGTAATTCTAAAGGATTCCTAGCCATCGTATGTCCGTAAAGCAATTCGTGAGGTGTGTAGCCTGTTGTAGAGTGTATTGAGTTGTTATAAGCTATGATAGCATATCGCATTATAACTTGCATGGGGTCATCTTTATTGGTCATTCTACTAATTCTTATAATTTCACCTAAGGTAGAATGAAGTCGTTCCACTGGTGAATTCGAGTTAGGATTATAAGGAGTGGTGAAATGAATTGCAATGTTATGGGATGCAAGGATTTCCTTTATTACGTCGTTGTCAAATTTACTGTCAGAGTCTGTTGTTATTTTATGTGGTAATCCTAAAACTGAAAATACTTGTAGTAGAGCCTCTGCAATGTGAATACAACTAGTTGCTGTTAAGGGAATAGCCTGTGCGAATTTAGAAAAATTGTCTATTAATGTCAAAAAGGTAGAACCTCCAGTTGAGTATAGGTCCATAAAAAGATGTTGCATTGGTTTTGTCGGTGTTTCTGTTAGTGCTAAAGGGGGTCGCAAAGGGTTCCTTTCGTACTTAGCTTTAATACAAGTGTCACATTGGTTGATATATTTTTGTATAATTGGTAACATATTAGGCCAATGGTAATTACGATGTAACTGTTTATAAGTCTCCTGTATACTTCGGTGGGTCGTCTTACCTTCATGATATTTCTTTATAAGTTCCTGTTGTTCCGATTTGTTTTCAACTAAAGTTACTCGTGAAATACATTTAAAAAGCTTAGGGCCTCTATTATTGAAAACGTTTGTGTATACCTTGGAAAAAGTGGGATAAAGTTCATCGTTATAGAAATAACAATGGAAAACACGATCTGCTATAGTATGCTCTTTTAAAAATCTAATTATTTCTTGTTCGGTATTGATTATTGGTATAAATACATCCTTAATAACTGTCTTAGAATTAGTTGATCTATTTTCTACTCTATATGTCGAGCCTGGTGTGGATCTAATGTGAAATTGTTTAAGCTGTCGGTCTATAGCATCTGATAATATTGGGATACCTTTGTTTTCGTTATCTATCTGAGTATGTCTAGTAGTAGCTAAGTCGTCCTCGTTATCTACGTCAGGTGGGTTTGTAGTCATTGGTTCATCTATTGGTCATTGTTGTCTTCCGTATTTGTAGCATTATCAGTACGAACGTTTTCAAATATCTCGTTAATAATGTCATCGTTTTCATTATCGTCAAAGTTTACCATAAGGGATTTTATACTATTATGGAAAATTTTAGCTCTTGAAAGGGCGTCAGCATTGGAGTTCTGTTTTCCCTTTTTATAGATTATGTCATAGTCATACTCAGCTAATTTAAGTTTCCATCTAGTCAATTTTGAATTTGGGTCTTTTAATGACATCAGCCAAGTCAACGGTCGATGATCAGTATAAATAGTAAAGCGTCTTCCATAAAGGTATGGTCGAAAGTATTTAACTGCCCATATAATGGCTAACAGTTCCTTTTCGATGGTCGAATACTTTGATTCAGTGTCTGAAAGGGTCCTAGAAGCGTATGCTACTGGTTTGTCAGAACCTACCCGTCCTTGTGAAAGAACAGCGCCTAGAGCTACGTCTGAAGCATCTGTTGTCAGAATAAATGGTTTGTCAAAATCAGGGAACTGCAATATTGGGTCATTCGTTAATATTTCCTTACATTTACTGAAGCATTCTAAAAATTGGGGTGAATGAATAACCTTTGCATTTTTCTTTAAACATGATGTCATTGGCTTAGTCAGCTTCGCAAAATCCTTTATAAATTTTCTATAGTATCCTACTAAACCTAAGAAAGCTTTTATGTCTTTCTGTGATTTAGGAAGTGGAAAATTTAAAACAGCTTTTATTTTATCTTTATTGGGTTTCAGTCCTTCATCAGTCAACTCATGTCCTAAGAAATTAACATGTTTTTGTAGAAACTCCGATTTGTCTAATTGTATTTTTAAATTATGTTGTTTAAATCTGTCAAAAACTTCTTTTATTTTGTTTATATGTTCTTGTAATAAAGTCGAAGCTATGATAACGTCATCTAAGTAAGTAAATACTCCGCCTAAACCTCTTAGTATATGGTCCATCAGTCTTTGGAAAGTACTGGGTGCATTTTTTAATCCAAATGGCATACGAAGGAATTCGTAATGTCCTCTTTCTGTCGTAAATGCTGTCTTTTCTATGTCCTTTTGGTGCATTTCAACTTGGTGGTAACCGCTCGCAAGGTCAAGAGTTGTAAAGTACTGTGCACGTCCAAGTCTGTCAAGTATATCGTTTATATTGGGTAGAGGGTATTTATCTTCTATCGTCTTGTCGTTCAGTCGTCTATATTCAATAACAAGTCTCCATTTGACCTTTCCTGATGCATCTGGTTTCTTGGGTACGATATGTACGGGGCATGACTATGGGGAAACACTATTTCTGATTATACCTTGACTTAATAAATTGTCAACTTGTTTCTTAATTTCCTCGCGTGTATACGAATTTTCTTTAAATTTTCTTTAAGTACCTTATCTACATCTCTGTTATTTACTTGTACTGAGTTTAGTTCGCAAATTTTATTATTTTTTAAGTTTACTTTATAAGGTTGTAATCGTAATGGTGCAATATTGGGAACATTTTTCTTTTGTGAATTCATATTAATAATTGAAATTTTAAATCTACCATTTTTCAAGTCGACGGAGTTGCAATGGGTTCTCCAGTATCCCCCGTGGTTGCCGATTTATTCATGGAAGACCTGGAGGAGAGGGCTCTTCACTCCGGACCAATCACACCTCGGTTTTACAAGCGGTACGTAGATGACACTTTCACAATATTACCTAGTGATATGACGTCTGCATTTTTACAACATCTTAATTCTATTAATAATAACATTCAATTTACTATGGAATTAGAGGCAAATAATGTTTTAGCTTTTCTTGACATTCTTATTATCAAGAATCCTGACAACACATTAAGTCACACAGTTTATAGGAAACCCACACACACTAATAAATACCTCAATGGTGAGTCACACCACCACCCTAGTCAGTTAGCTACCGTTGGCAAATCTTTGTTTCAGAGAGCCCACCATCTCTGCGATGCTGAACACCTAGAGGACGAGCTACACCACGTCAAGCTTGCACTCCACCAGAACAAGCTGCCCGTGCCTCGCCAGCATCGTAGAAGCCGTATCAAGCCACCCACAGTTGAGCGACAACCTGCATTTCTACCATATGTGAAGGGAGTTACAGACAGAATTGGCAACATCTTGAAGCGAGCTTCGATTAAAACTATCTACAAGCCTCATAAGAAAGTGAGCCAGTTCTTGAGACCTATCAAGAGTAATATTCCTTTACAGACTGCGGGAGTATACAAACTCGAATGTGAGTGTGGTTTATCTTACATAGGCCAAACAAAAAGAAGCATCGGTACTAGGGTCAAGGAACACATAGGAGATGTCAAGAATAGGCGTTCTTCAAAGTCTGCAGTTTGTGAACATGCCTTGGATAAACCTAACCATTTTATCCGATTTGATAAACCACAGATCCTCGCTAGAGAACACAGATTCATTCCTAGAATGATACGCGAGGCTATTGAAATTCAAAAACATCCGAACTTCAATAGAGAAGATGGTTGGAGACTTTCAAACACCTGGGATCCACTTATTAAAAATTTAAAATCCCAAGTCCAACAGACTGCCAGACCAAAAGATACAGTTAGTGCCTTCTGCGTGCAACCGGAGCGTTATTCAAGATATCATTTAAGAAACCGTTGGCGGTAGTTGTAAATAATATTTTCTCAAATCTCAAATAGACAAATGTCACCTTAGTCTACCCGTGACCACGAACGCTGCAAAGTGCTCGAAACGTCGGGATGATAAAAATAATTAATATACGCGATTTAAATCCGTTTAAAATAGTTTCATTTCAATGAATAATAATCGCGAAAATCTAAGACAATAATATTTGAATTAAATGCAGGGGGAAGGGGTAAATATACCACGTGATTGTGTTGTGTGATTGCATGGGCTGTTTTAACCTCAAACGGTTCATACTCAACAAAATTTTGAAAAACTAAATTAAAAATAACTTCAGGAGATATCATAGATCGTGATGCACCTGTATCTATAAGAAACTTACCTTTAAATTCTGGGAGCTCTATATATGGAAGGTGGTCTTTGTCCTGATGATTCAGCTTAACTAGCTCTTTTCGTTTTGTATCTCTTCTACTTGAAAATCCTGTTGATTACTTACCTCTTCATTGTCGCTGTCAATGGGTTCTTCTGTTTCATCAAAATTACTGTTTTGGTCTTGAGGCATTGGATAATAATATGGCATTGGATAATATGGGTGAGTACATGGGTATGTACTGACATGGGGTGTATAAAATAATTCTTCGAAAGCGTAATGCGGTTTGGTTTGCTTATTTATTGATCGCATGGTTACATCAGTATTATTTTGTTTATTAGCTGGTGGGATATTGGGTTGTGCTCTAAAATTGCCTGAATTTCTATTAGGGGTAAATGCAGACTTATTTCGCCAGGGTAAAACTGAATTAACTAATTGTTGCCTTTGTTCAGGGGAGAGATTATTGCGTTGTGGAACATATGTGTTGGGGTTAAACATTGGCTGCATCTGAGGGTGGTTAGATATAAAAGGTAAAGCATGGGATTTTGGTGGATCGACCTTCGGTTTGTGAGTAGGTGTTGATGGCATATTGTTATTATGGCTACGACTACTATACTGAGCCCTAGCTTCCTCTTGTCTAGCAGCTGATATGGCTAATTCTAATGTACATGGGTTAGCTATTCTAACACCAATAGAGATTTGGAATTCTAATTGATTAATAAACTGGTCTATAGCCATTTTTTCATAGTATGATTTATCCGGGTTAATGCCGACGGAATAAAGAGTATTTAATATGTCTCTTAAGCGCTTGCCATAACATTCAGAATCTTCGGATTTATTACGCCTCGTACGCATGAGCTCTTGGATTAACTGAACTTCGGTTCTAGGATCTCCTAACCTACGAATTAGTGCGCATTTAATTCTATCCCAACTATCTAATGGTTCCTCGTGGGTAATCGCATCGATTGCCGCACCGCTTAACCTATTTTTTATCATACATACTATAATTTGATTTGCACTGCCTTTTATTTCAATTAGTTGCAGAACTTCGTCTACTTGCTTAATATAAAAATTAAGATTTTTAGGGTTGCCGTCGTAACGTGGCACTAAATCGGAGATAACCCTGTACATGTGGCTATCCTCCATTTTAACTAAAATATTAATGTTAAACTAAAGTATATAAAATAATCGATACAAGATTATAAGAGTCTATCGGCGATATTAGCCTAAAGACGAACACACTATGATTTTATTCTTTTTTTATATATAAATAACGACAGGAAATATAGAAGGAGCTTGGAAGGCTTACCACGACTATCCTACCGACTGCGCCACTTATGTTACGTTGATCGGAAAGAGGTTTTTTAAAAATAATTTTTATTTAATTTTTACAATATAATAATTGATTAACTTATTTAACTAATGCTATTACAAGACTAACTGTTTGTTGTAATTTTAATAATCCATGAAGACAATGACGAAACGCCTGTCAGCAGTTTCATTGTCTTCAGAATTCCATATTGTGCGATTTGTGTAGGGTTATCACGCTGTAACTACCGGTGGTAGCTTTTATTGATGTTTTGACACAATGGACCAGGTGGTAGAGCTATTGTAATAATTTTATGCCATGCTCATTACTAATTATTTTGGTATTGTTGTTTGTTAACCGAAATTTGGAAACAGTGAAATTTGGTATCAGCTACTTAAGATATATTTATTACCCTAGTTTTCGTGGAGTTCAACTTACTTTGTCTAAATCAGTATGAGCTCGTCGTTGTCACAGTGAATACATATTAAAATGGGAAAAGTTTGAGAAATCAGCGTTGAAACTCGATCTGCAATAGTTGTTTTACACAACGAAGGCAAATCCGAACGTGCTATTGCAGCTAAACTGAAGTTGTCAAAGACTTGTGTTCATAACACAATAACTCGATACAAGGAGACTGGCAGTTATGAAGACCGCACGCGTTCAGGAAGGCCGAGAGCTACAACTTCTAGCGAGGGTAATTTTATCGTTGTCACCAGCAAGGGAAATAGACGCCTAACAGCTCCAGAAATTCGTGCAGAAGTGAACAAATCTCGAGCTGAACCTGTGTCATTGACTACTGTAAAAAGAAGATTGAGAGATGCTAAATTGTTTGGTCGCGTCGCTGTTAGAAAACCGCTACTTCGACCACAAAACAAAAAGAAACGGATGCAGTGGGCCCTTAACCATCGAGACTGGACTGAAGAAGACTTTAAAAAAGTTCTTTGGACAGATGAATCGAAATTCGAAATTTTTGGTTCAAAAAGAAGAATTTTTGTTCGCCGTAGCGCCGAAGAAAAGATGATGCCGGACTGTGTGGTGCCAACAGTTAAGCATGGTGGTGGCTCCATTATGGTTTGGGGATGTTTCTCGAGCCGTGGAACCGGAGATTCAGTAAGAGTCGACGGTATTATGAAAAAAGAGTATAAAAGTATAAAAAGATACTGCAGCAAAATGCCGTGCCGTCTGGGTTAAGATTGATTGGAAATGGATTTATTTTTCAACAAGATAATGATCCAAAACATAGTTCTAAATTATGCCGGGGATATTTGGAACGAAAAGAAAAAGAAGGAGTGTTAAAAAATATGGTGTTGCCTCTACAGAGCCCAGATCTCAATCCAATTGAGCTGTTGTGGGAAGAACTAGACAGAAATGTTCGCGGTCGTTGTCAATCCTCTCAAGATGAAATGTGGAATGCGTTACAAGAAAGCTGGAACAATATTTCGCAAGATGCAATCGACAAATTCATTGCTCGTATGCCCAGGCTTGTGAAAAAAGTATTAAAATGCAAGGGAGGATTTTTTGATGAAAAATCCGTTTAAGTTGTATAATGTTTTTTTAATGGAAATTATTGATAGGTTTTGATTATTTTGTTTTCTTCCGATTGTTTTCGTATTAGTTAATATGTATTTCATTGAATAAATAAATATCTTGCCTTATATTTTGAGTTTTCTTTAATTTTTCTACTTTAATCAAGGTGGTCTCAAACTTTTGGCCTGCAGTGTATATTACACAAACATGCTTAGGTAAGGGTTACATTAACTTAGAAATTATTTTGCACATATTCCATTACACGTTTTTTGAATATAGGAAAACTCTTGCTATTAATGATTAAGTTTGATAATTTATTATAAATTTGAACTCCTTCAAATAAAATGTTTTTCTTTCCATAGTTGGTTCTGGTCTTTGGAAGTTCTAGTTTATTACGTTTTCTAGTGTGGTATGTATGTGTTTTCTTATGAAAGTGTAAATGTGAATGTGTTTTATGTGTTATTATTTTTCTAATCAACATGCAGGTTTTTAAAGTGTATAATTAATTTATATTAAGAAATTTTGTTTTTATTGTATAATTCAACGGATGGCGTCATATAATCATATTTATAAAGAACTTTATATACCATATTTCAATAAGATATTCGATATGGGGTTTTACTAAAGAATTATAAATAATAGGACGAATTTTATTAGGTATACATAAGGAAATTTTACGTAGTGCTCCTATCAAAGGGGATATTTGTATCGTCATTGTCAGTTGGGTGAGTTGTCTGAGACTGTTGACAGCTTAAACGAAGACCTTTTGGCTGTTCAGTTATGGGCCAAATCTTTTGGCTTACTGGTTAACCCTGCCAAATCACAAGCAATGATCATTGGTAGCAGCAGGCTAAGAAGTAAAATTGACTGGCCATCTGTGCCCTGTATCAAGTATGCTGGAGTTCCAATAGCCTACCATGAAAATGTAAAAAATTTGGGCCTGATTATTGACTGCAACATGTCTTGGACTTCTCATCTCAACGATGTTAGTAAACGTATGCATTTCACGTTTCACTCCCTCAAACATCTCCAATATTTTCTTCCTTTCAACACAAAAATTATGCTCGCTCAATCTCTTCTTCTCCCTATTCTAGACTACGCTGATGTATGCTTTTTGGATGTGACAGAAAAGCAGCTTAATAAGTGAGAGCGCTTACAAAATCTTGCTATTCGTTTTATTTTCGGCCTACGTAAGTACGACCATATCACCCTCTTCCGTGCTCAACTTAAATGGCTGCCTATCCGATTTCGCCGTGATATGCACATCCTTTCGGTCCTTTTCAATATTCTCACAAACCCTAATATACCTGAATACCTCAGTTCCCGCCTCAACATGCTTCCTCCTTCAACCTGCTCCAGGCGTTCTTGCGTCACTGCGATGCTCGATGTGCCTCGGAGTAACAGCAAATTTCGACTTCAGTCGTTCACAGTACGAGCTCCGCTACTATGGAACAAACTTCCTAAATTCATACAGGACAGTACTTCCATTGACATGTTTAAAAAACGATTAAAACAGCATTTCCTAGCACAAGTTTACCCTTGATCATAAACTTTGATAATAATTTATGTATATATTTATGTATATGTGTATGTACGTGTATTTATATAAATATTATTTTATAAGTATTTATGCAAGTTTATAATAAACAGACGTTTGCTTTTATTTGTTATCCATTATATTATCTCCTATCTATCTATCTCCTTCTAATATGCACTGCATTGCCCGCTGTATGACTCTTATCACTCACCTCCATAGGTTGACTGGAAGAGATCTCTTTTAGAGATAAGTCCGCCTTTGCGTATGTTATTTTTCTACTTTATTATTTTCTGTAATGTCTTTTCTAGTGCAGTAAAGAATATATATATTTTATTTTTAAGATGATCAATATGACATTGCCAGGTTAACTTGCTATCCATTATAAGACCTAAATATTTTTCACGATTAGTTTTATTTATTGGTTCGTTAAAAATCGTTAGTTGGTTATGATTTCGTATATTTTTATTTTTAGGCGCGAAGATCATATATGATGTCTTTTTGGTATTAATATTTAATAAATTAGAAAGAAACCATTCGCTAATAACATTTAAATCACGTTGAGCTACGTCAATTATATTTTAAATGTTATCACCAAAGTAAAATAAGCTTGTATCATCCGCGTAAAGAGTTATATTTCCAGACAAATCAATTGCACTAATGCTATTTATATAAATTAAAAATAATAGCGGTCCCAAGATAGATCCTTGTGGTACTCCATATGTTAACGTTGCGGGCTTACTTTGAAATTTTCCGATTTTAACAATTTGCTTGCGACGATGTAAATATGATTCTAAAATTTTGATTGCCGAACCTGTTATACCTTCTTTATGTAGTTTTTGTAATAATAAATTATGACTGACCGTGTCGAAAACCTTTTTTAAATCGATAAAGATACCTAGAACGATTTGCTTACTATCCAACGCGTTTTTAATTTTGGTGACAATATCCACAGTTGCTGAAA
Organism: Hypolimnas misippus; assembly: GCA_037950945.1. Lineage (NCBI taxonomy): Eukaryota > Metazoa > Arthropoda > Insecta > Lepidoptera > Nymphalidae > Hypolimnas > Hypolimnas misippus. The sequence continues at coordinate 6,364,529 of JBBEEQ010000007.1, forward strand.
GTGTATTCGATTTCGGACGAAAGCCATATTGTTGACTAAAAAAGAAGATTTGTTTATTGAGGTAATTATAAAGACGGACATATATTAATTATTCGAAAATTTTTGACAAAACTGGTAAAACAGATATTGGCCGATAATTCCCCGGATCTGTTTTACTTCCGGATTTATAAACTGGCGTAACTTTAGCAATCTTTAAACTTTCGGGGAATTGTCCTTGTGTAAGACATTTGTTAAAACAGTCAGTAAGATTATCAGTAAGATTATAAAGTATTTTATACACTTTATATCTTTTACGCCGATATCATCGATGCCTTTACTTGTATTTACGTTCAATTCGTCAATTATTTCACTAACCCCTTTGTCTGTGGTGGGTGCAAATGACTGAATAGTGTTATTTTGCGAATGTGAAAGACTGAAAGTAAATTTTTGATGATATGATTGGGGTATTTTACTTGCTAAATCCAAACCAACAGTGTAAAAGAAATCATTAAAAAGTTGACAAATCTCATAAGAATTATTTACTACTATATTGGAATCTCGAACAAGATTAGGAGGTACGATATTTATCTTATTTTTGTTATTGACGAGACTGTTAATTAAATCCCACATTTTTCTTGGCCGCTTTTTACATTTGGAATAGAAGTTAATTTTAGCATTCCGTGTAGTTTTGAAAGCTTCGTACCTTTTGGTTTTGAATGCTGTTTCCCTTTCGGCATTTTTATTATCAGCTCTATGTTGGTTCCAGGCAATATTTCGATCACGCAAACTATTCAACACCTCTTTGTTTATCCAGTCTTCTCTGGGTTTATTTAAAATTTTTATTTTTGTGCATTTATTTTCTTGAATTTTAGTCTTAATTAAATTTTCTAATATTTCATAATCGTAGTCTTTATTTTGAATCACAGTTATTTCCGTTGATTTATATAAAGCAGTATAATCAGTTGCCAAGTATTCATGTGTCTCTTTTTTCTTATCAACTTTAATCTGTTTGATATCTAGGTAAATCTGCTTATTGTCAGACAAGGGGGTATCAAGGAGAGCCATGTGAAAATTCACACCTTCCATATTTGTCAAAACGTGGTCTATAATAGATTTTGTTGTGTGTGTTTCTCTTGTACAAAAGTCTTCATTGAGATTGTTAAGGATTGTATATTCAGCTTCATTTATCATGTTCTTATAGTTATTTGTATAATAGTCATCACTTAGCAGATTAATTAAATTAAAATCTCCAAATATTAAGCATCTACGTTTTTTCTCTAGCTGTTGTCTGTAGCTTTCTATAAAATCTTTTGTTTTTGTATTAGTTGGTTTGTATATAGCTCCAATATTAATTGCATATTTCTCTATATAAGGAGTTCGACTCTATACTGCGGTCCTTCAAATGGGAGGTTCGGTAAGTGTAACTCATCACATTCCGCATAAAAAAAAATCCCAAAAATAGTTTTTAAACATTAAAAATATTTAAATATTCGAGCTCCACTGTTCGTGCGCACGCATTACACTATCTAAGGCGCGCGCCGCACAACTTCGGTTTACATTTACCTCGTAATGAGTAAAAGTGGTCGAGTCCATAGCACCTACCAATACGCAATCCGTAAGTTGCATATAAGGTTTGATACTCATGTTTCGAGTCAACCATTTAGTGTATCGTAATACTTTAATTTTCTTTTACACAACAACCGCACTTAACTCACTGTATCACTTAACAAAACCTTTAAAAACATAAACACTTTCTGGTGGACACACGTGTGTAAACGCGCGCGAAAGATAATTTAACAAAATAGCCAGGCGGGTCACTGATCTCAGTCAGCTGTGGTTAGGTCATTGACCTACGGTACCTACCTAATACGTCTAATTACCTCAGGTATGATTCGAATTTACCGTCACACTTGATCAGGCTTCGGACTGGCAAAGTAATTATAACAACATCTCGTAAATAAACTTAATTGAATTTATCCCAACAGTTACGTAAGCGAAGGATTTCAAAAATTAATCACGTAACATTAAAATCAAAATGTGTCAAAACAATTTGGCGTGATTAAAAATTAGAATCATCTCTGTTTACCAAAGTCATTTAATATTTCAGTAACAAACTGACGAGCGTATAAATAAAAATTATTAAAAACTGTGTTGCGACATTTCGCTAACATAACATTTTTTTAATACCTTAAACAAGCCTACTTAAAAACAAAAAAAGAAAATTAATCATTCTTCTAATAATTATTAAACAAGTTCATAAATATCACACGCGATCACAATCACTAGACACTCAAAACTAAATAAAAACAGATATAATCTGTCTATGGCATTACGAAGTATTCGAGTCTCAACGTACCATTTAAGATAGAAAACAAACACTTTCGAGTGTACATACACACCACGAGTCAAATTGTGTGCGAAAGATAAGCGAACAAAATCACTAGGTAAGTCACTGGCAAAAGTCAGCTGTATGGACCTACCAAACTACGTACAACTACGACATTACTTAACTTTACCTAAGTATGATTCGAATTTTCCGTCAAATTTCACCAGGCTTGAGATTGGCAAATTAATTGTGACATCATTTATTTATATTTATATACTCTTTATTGTACACCAATATAGACAAAATAATAGGAGTAAAACAAAAACAAAGAAAAGAAAAATGTACAATAGACGGCCTTATCGCTAAAACAGCGATCTCTTCCAGGCAACCTTTGGTAGAGGAGAGAGATAGGATGGTAGGGGTGTACAAATTTTGTAATACCTAAAAAATAAATACAATATATATTTGTATATATACGATACATAAATAAATATTCCATAAATATAAATACATAATTATATAATAATATACATACACATTATAAATATATACATTTACATACTATAAATACTTACATAATAAATATAATATTTAATTGCAGTAATTTTTGTATTTATTATAAAGCAAGATAGTGCTCTTTTATAATTTTTTTAAAAGTTGTTATAGTTGGTGCACGCCTTGCTTCTAGTGGAAGAGAGTTCCACAGACGAATTGAATGGACTGTAAATGAGTCACTATAAAAAGATGTTGTATGGGGAGGTATTTTTAGCACCAAATTCTCTTCAGAACGAAGATTGTGGCTATGTGAAGAACTAAGAAATTGAAAACGTTCTTTTAGATATGAAGGGGAAGACGGATTGAACAGAATACAGTAGAGAAGTTGAAGGATGTGAGTATTCCTGCGAAGCCGGATTGGGAGCCACTTGAGCTTTTTACGAAATTCAGAAACGTGATCATATTTGCGAAGACCAAATATGAATCGGATGCAAAGATTTTGGAGACGCTCAAGTTTATTAAGTTGCTCCTCTTTTAGATCAAGATAACATGCGTCAGCATAATCGAGAATTGGTAGTAGGAGTGACTGTGCTAACATAATTTTGGTAGGAATGGGTAGAAAGTTGCGTAATCTTCGAAGGGAGCCAACGGCTGCAAAAATTTTTTTACTAACGTCACTTATCTGTGGTTCCCAAGATAGGTGCTGGTCAAAGGTAATTCCCAAATTCCTAGCTGTAACACTGAACGGTATGTTAACACCGTTGAAGTGTACAGCCGGGAGATCCGAAAAAGATATGCGTGAAATTAACTTTGAACTACCAATAATCAGCACCTGTGTTTTATTTGGGTTTACTCGTAATCCAAATGAAGTAGACCAATTACAAATATTTAATAAATCATTATTAACTAGATGTATAGTTTCTGGAAGGTTCGCAATTTTACTTTGTGAATAGATCTGAAGATCATCTGCATACAGGTGATAGAGAGAAGATATATGAGAAGTGACGGTACTTATAAAGACCGAAAACAAGAGGGGAGACAACACGCCACCTTGTGGAACGCCCGCAGTTATAGGAGCCCATTCTGAGAAAGAATCTTGAACTCTTATCCGTTGCCGGCGTCCATACAAGTAATATGTTATGTTAATTAACTTAATAAAATTCATAAAAACATATAACAAAACTGAATAACGTCAAGGCAGGTATTAGAAATTGATCATAGCATTTAAATAAATAAACTATCACAACAATTAGGTGTGTTTAAAAATTGGACTCATCTCTATTTATAATAATTATTATACTAGCCTCCGCCTGCTACACTCGCGTGGTATGTTGATAAAAGTAGATAGAATAGGTAGTCTATGTGTTATTTTGATGTAGAAGCTTTATTATTGTGAAGATTCACTAAAATCCATTTAGTACTTTTTGCGTGAAAGAATAACAAACATCGATACATACATACATATCTCACGTTTATAATATTAGTAAGAAAATATTTCAAGTAACAACATAATCCTTTACCTAATTAAGTATTAAAATACTATTTTTTAATAATTATTAGATTTAAAAAATGTTCTACTATTGTATTTATAGTCTGTCACAACTAATCTTTCATAAGCTATCTTAAATAACAATCATAATTTTTATACCTTAAACAAGCCTATTCAAATAATAAAAAAAAGTATAAATACTTTTGTAATAAAATTAAATGGTGTCACACGTGATCGGTTGATCACTATACATCTGAAACGTACACAAAATATTAAAAAAAATAGCTCACCAAGTATCCTTAGGTGAATAGATATTTTTTATAACACTGAACTATTTTTCACAGTATCTATTAAACATATTTATTACGATATCTTTCACAGTAATCATTGTTTAAACATTTTTGTACTTCTAATAACACAATTATTGTCATTAATTCACTGTTTTTACACATTCGAAACTAAAAATTTAACACGCGTAATTTCTAACGTCTGGAGATACCGGAAGTTTTTTGCAACTAAAGTTAAAAAAACAAGGAGAAATGCAAGTGGGAGTGAGACAAAGATACTCAACGATGACTCGAAGGACAAGGCCGCGCTAGCGGCGAAACTGATAGATAACTTAAAACGAATTATCATTATTTAAAAATATTTAATACATAGGTAATTATAAAATACAGAATTACGTATTACGTAAAAATAAATAAAATATTACTCAACAGTAGTACGGCGGAGTGTTAAACATGTAATTAGTTTTTTCAAAAGTATTATTTAAAAATACCTTAGTACATTAATATTATTGAACTTCGCTAGATTACACAATATTATGAATTCTCATTTTTCGCATGACCTCTGCAACTTACGTATTATTTTAGTTATTGAATTCTAAATTGTTTGTTTTTGTTACTAAACCCTTATCATCAACCACATATTAGCTTTCTTTATAAAAAATGATGAAACCGTACTTCAGCGAAAACTGAATGAACTATGGGTTAGGTTTGGTAAAAAAAAATATTACCTACTTTATTTACTAGTTACTGAACGTGGAAAGAGGTAGGTACTATAAAGTCTCGAATTGAATTAATTTACAATTTCAAAATAATTCGATTTAAAGTAAGTTCAAATATACCAAGGAGAAATTTTATCTAACATTCTCTTATTCTCTTTAAAGGTCATGTCACGGAAAGTGTCCTTTAATGTCGCTTAATGTGAGGTCGAAGCATCAAGTTTCAAGGTCACTACTATTAGCCGTGATTTTCGCAATTAAAAAAATACAATTAAAATAATAAGTCGATATTTGACTTATTATTATCTACTAATAATGTAATAACATATTATTAACAATACAACTTCAAAGAAAGATAATAGGATTGAATACACTTAATTTACGTAACAATTTTTTATGAACTAAAATTATTTTGTTTTTAATTATTATTATTTACAACTTTTCAATAATAACAAGAATCTATTATAAGACAAATAATTTTCCTACTTAAGCACTTACGTATTTTATCCTTTTTATAAAATTTTAAGAGTTCTTTCAACATTCTGAATGTTTTATTGTGTTTTAGTAAATTAAAGTTATTCCATAAGTAAAATTGAATTTGAAATTTTATTTGATTAATACACGACAACAATAAATATTAGTGTGATGTTGTTGTATGTACCTAATATGAGTATTATGAAAACAATGTTATAAACGTCCGATGGCGCTATTTCACGGTTCAATGATACGGTTAAATAATAAAACGATAAAACATCGTCATTTTATTATTTATAAATAAATGTATTACTGTTAAAATATTATAAAAGTACGAAAATAAAACAGTTTAGTAAGAAAATTAATCATATTTTATACGGAAGTGTGGAATGCAGATTAAAAAAAATCTGTTTTAGGTAGCTAGGAATATTATTCTAATTTGCTAAACAAAAATAATTTTATTGTTCTGTTTTGGCACGTATAAAAAAATAACAGAGATATGGGAAGTGGGGCGCGGGGTACGGGCGGTACGGCCATCGCCGCTGCGCAAGAGTCTTTCTCCTTCATCGTTAGGCCGGGTGCAGGGGGTGGGACAGAGAGGTCCCGGGATCGCACGTCGCGCATCGGCGTGGTTATAAGAATTATTAGTATTTCGTTAGCCCTTAGAAATTGCGTTACAATGAATTACTCGCGCAACTACAAGTTGATATTGCTTTGTTTTTTTTTTTCATTTGTTAAGTGTGTAGGTTAGGTTATACACTTGTTTAATATTATACGCGTTGTCATCATACTGTCTAATTTCTATTAATTCAATTTTATAAACTTAAATAATCATAATAGTTTTTTAAAAAGAGATATTACTGTAAATAGGGATTATTTAAATTTTTAAACATGCCGAATTGCTGTGACAAAGTCGTTGATTTCTAATGTTTTAATTGACTTTAAATTCGTGAAAATATGTTATTATAAATTACGATTTTTATAAACACGTATAGGCTATGACAAATATCGTGCAAAATATTAATATAGTGGGTTTAACAAATGACATCAAAATTATGCTTTGATAAAAATTGTGAATAAAATATTCAATTGGTGTTACCTAATTTGATTTATTTTGTTTCGAAGGATACTTCGTGATGCCATAGAGAGATGATCTGTTTTTATTTAGTTTTGAGTGTCTAGTGATTGTGATCGCGTGTGATATTTATGTACTTGTTTAATCATTATTAGAAGAATGATTAATTTTCTTTTTTTGTTTTTAAGTAGGCTTGTTTAAGGTATTTAAAAAAATTTATGTTAGCGAAATGTCGCAACACAGTTTTTAATAATTCTTATTTATACGCTCGTCAGATTGTTACTGAAATATTAAATGACTTTGGTAAACAGAGATGATTCTAATTTTTAATCACGCCAAATTGTTTTGACACATTTTTAATTTGATTTGATTTTAATGTTACGTGATTAATTTTTGAAATCCTTCGCTTACGTAACTATTGGGATAAATTCAATTAAGTTTATTTACGAGATGTTGTTACAATTACTTTGCCAGTCCGAAGCCTGATCAAGTGTGACGGTAAATTCGAATCATACCTGAGGTAATTAGACGTATTAGGTAGGTACCGTAGGTCAATGACCTAACCACAGCTGACTGAGATCAGTGACCCGCCTAGCTATTTTGTTAAATTATCTTTCGCGCGCGTTTACACTCGTGTGTCCACCAGAAAGTGTTTATGTTTTTAAAGGTTTTGTTAAGTGATACAGTGAGTTAAGTGCGGTTGTTGTGTAAAAGAAAATTAAAGTATTACGATACACTAAATGGATGACTCGAAACATGAGTATCAAACCTTATATGCAACTTACGGATTGCGTATAGGTAGGTGCTATGGACTCGACCACTTTTACTCATTACGAGGTAAGTGTAAACCGAAGTTGTGCGGCGCGCGTCTTAGATAGTGTTATGCGTGCGCACGAACAGTGGAGCTCGAATATTTAAATATTTTAAATGTTTAAAAACTATTTTTGGGAATTTTTTTTTTATGCGGAATGTGATGAGTTACACGTACCGAACCTCCCATTTAAAGGACCGCAGTATAGAGTCGAACTCCTTATATATACTCAAATGTATTCATTTTCTTCTTTATTAATAACTTCAATATTTTCATGCTTAAGACAACTATGAATATATATAGATACTCCACCCCCAATCAGACCCTTTCTATAACTATATATGTACGTATAATTTGGAATCTCAAGTAATGCTGCATCTAAATCAGACTTTATCCATGTTTCAGTAATTAATATTATATGTATAATGCTTTTTATTGAGTTTATTGAATTTATCAATTTTTACAAGACTTCTTATATTTGTATATTAAAATTTTAGTGATGATTTAGTTTTATGGATGTCCTCGTAACAATTCAGTTTTTGATAGCTAATATTAAGTTCTCCGTTATATTGACTATTTATTTTGACAGTTTTGGTCCTTGAAGCGTACTGTTTTTTGGGTTATACTTTACAATTTTCGGAACATCATTTACATATTTTATAATAAAGTCTTTTTCTCCATTTTTGGTCGGGATACCAGTTCATCTTGTAGTTTTTTCATGTGTTGTTGTTGACACTGAGTTTGATCGGCGTAAATTCGGATTTCATCTAACTTATGTTTGCGTTTATTTTTAGTTATATATTTAGCAGTTTCCTTTTTCTCAAAGCACACTTTAAGAGATCTATCTTTATTAAGGTTGTATTTTCCTAGCCTAAGGACTGTAGTAGGGTTTGGGCACTCCTCATAAATAGTTTTAATTAATTTCATAGCTTCATTCTTGTCATAATCACGTCTGATTGTGCTATTAGTACTTTTTGTTTCGGGAATCCCTACTAGTATAACATTTTTTCCTCGCTGAGAGCGTTCTTGTAGCTCTGAAATGGTTTCCTCGCATGACAGGGGATATTCTTTAGAAAATTCAGTTACTTACCTCAAATAAACACTTATGTAACGAAGAAACAACAAAATACCAAATACATGAATATAGCTAGATACAACACACTTTCCTTAAGATCCGAAGAGAGCCTACAAGAACTTTTGCATTCTCTAAAAGATATTAAATGAGATATCATCGACTTGAGCGAAGTAAGAAGGAATGGTGAAGCTATTGAGGAATACAATCAATTCATACTGTATCATAAAGGCGAAATTCCAGGGAGAAACGGAGTAGGATTTTTAATCAAGAAAGAACTAAAAAAGTTTATTGAAGAAATAATTAGTATATCAGATAGAATAGCTATATTGAATATTGCAACCCCTCCAGGCAAAGAAATATGGTCTATAGTGCAAATATATTCACCAACTGAGCATTCAAATATTTTAGAAATCGATTCATTTTACTCATCCCTTAATAATGCTTTAAAAGAATACGCACACAAAAATTGCATTGTAATGGGCGATTTTAATGCACGAGTTGGAAAATCACGAAATGGAGAAGATGCTGTACTAGGCCCGTATTGTAGCGGAAAAAGAACAAGGAACGGACAAAAACTAATGGAAATGGTATTTGAAAAAAATATGAAAATAATGAACAGCCTATTCAAGAAAAGACCTGATAGAAGATGGACATGGGTATCTCTAGATGGCCGATACAGAAATGAGATAGATTACTTTTTAACGAATAGACCGGAGTCAATCGATGATTGTGGCACTATCGCCAATATAAACTTTAATAGTAATCATAGAATGCTTAGAGCATGTTTCAACACATCATCCAGTCTTAAGCTAAGTCGGCCCTTTAAAGTTAAAATATCAATACCGAACGATAAAACAAGAATCACCAAAATCGAAGAAAGTCTCAACTCCGTGACATCTTTTCATTACTTGAACACTCAACAGAAATACAACATAATACACGAAATGCTAATAGCAAGATCGAAAATAAGCAAGGCAGGTAAATCATGGGAAAAAAGATATATATCAGAAGAAGTGAATGAACTCCTAGATAAAAGGTTTAAATTAATAAATACGGCGAGCAAAACAAAAGTTATCAGGGAAAAAATAACAAAATTAAGTAAACAAATTAAAAGCCAAATGAGAAGAGACAGAGAACATTTTAGACGTGAAACATTTGAAAAACACATAAATGAGACCGGAGGTATAAAAAAGGCCCTTAATTTTTTATCTGATAAAACAAACTGGATACCTAGTATGAAAGACCGAACTTGCAAGACAAAGACCAAAAGATCCGATATACAATCAGTAGCTACAAAATTCTATGAGGCACTGTATTCCAGCGAGAACCAAATAAGCAAAACTGAATCAAATAACAACGATAATGTACCACCTATACTAGTAGGAGAAAAAAAAAGGCAATAGAAACACAGAAGAAAGATAAAGCTCCCGGCCCCGATGAGATCACCAAAGAATTACTTTTCGACTGCAAAAACGATATTACAACATTGCTAAAATACATTTTCAACGATATACTATGCACAGAAGAAATTCCAAACCAATGGACCACAACAATCATAGTGCTCCATAAAAAGAGTGACAGAGATGAAATTAGCAATTATAGACCGATAAGCTTAATGTCCAATATTTACAAAATCTTTTCGAAAGTAATTCTATGGCGACTAACTAGAACTCTAGATGAAAATCAGCCCAAAGAACAGGCTGGTTTTAGGTCAGGCTATTCAACATTAAGCCATATACACACCGTAAGACAAATCTTCGAGAAGTGCAAAGAATGTAAGTTGCCATTCTACTGTTGCTTCATCGACTATAATAAGGCATTCGACTCCATAGAGCAAGAATGTATCTGGCATTGTCTCAAGACCCTAGGAATTGAACACAAGTACATTAGAATCTTAAAAAACGTATATACTAATTGTACAGATAGATTTAAACTAGAAAAAGAGGGCAAAGAAATAAAAATAAATAGAGGTGTACGCCAAGGAGACCCACTATCACCGAAATTGTTCACAGCAGTTCTAGAAGAAACTTTTCGAAAATTAAAATGGGACCAGTATGGACTAAATATAAACGGTGAACAAATATCTCACTTGCGATTCGCAGACGACATCATATTTTTCGCCACAACAATAGAACAGCTACAAAGCATGCTCATAGATCTGGAATGTGAAAGCGGCAAGGTAGGCTTGACGATGAACACCTCAAAAACTAAAGCTATGACAAACGCGTCTGAATATGACATCATTCTAAATGGGGAACTAATCGAGTTTGTAAAAGAGTACACCCACCTAGGCCAACAAATCTCCACCACCAATATAATGTCAAAAAAAATAGATACAAGGATCGGAAAAGCATGGAAATGTTACTGGGGACTTAAGGAAGTAATGAAGAACACAGAAACTAAGCTAAGCGTTAAAACAAAGCTTTATAATACTTGCATACTACCAGTCTTAACATATGGCTGCGAAACTTGGGCACTCACCAAAGCGCAAAGTAGGAAGCTGAAAACATGTCAAACAGCAATGGAAAGAAGCATGCTCAATATAAAAAAGACAGACAGAATAAGCAACAAAACTATCAGAAAGCGGGCGAAAATTGAAGAGGTAATTATAAGAATAAGGAAATTAAAGTGGAAATGGACTGGCCATATAATAAGAGGCATCGAAAAGTGGAACAAAAGTGTAGTATTTTGGTACCCAAGAAATAGGAAAAGAAAACGAGGTAGACAATTTCGAAGGTGGGAAGACGAAATAATAACCATTGCAGGGAAAACCTGGACAAGGAAAGCTCTAAACAGATTAGAGTGGAAAGAAATGGAGGAGGCCTTTGCCAGAGTTGGGCAAACAGACTCAGTTGTCGGTGTCACTAATTCAAAGTAATTAGGATAAGATTACAAAAAAGTGTAAAACCATGTCTGAATAAAGGCTTTATGGTGGTGTAGTGTTGTGTATAATTAAGTGGTTGGAGATAAATAATGCCAAAGTCAATGTTCACACAAAAACGTTTAATCGCGAACACACAAACAGTTAAAATAGTTCATATAAACGAGTACAGAACGACGCACAAGAAAAACCAAAGAGTACACAATTACAATGCCACACTATAAGTTCAGAAGGATAAACTGTAGTGATAGAAGAAAGTATATAGGAAAAAGAACGTTCGTAAGCACGACAATGTAAGCGAGCGAAAGGCAAGCGACACAGGTTTAGCGCATAAAGACAATTTGCGACTAACTAGTCTTGCGTACACGCACCGGAGGATCGCCGCGCGCGACCCGTGGTTACGTCACACAACGCAGGTAAGAAATTCGCTCGTACTCGTCGTCAACAAGTACACCGCTTAACCGACTTGGTATAAAGGTGAGTGAATATAATTAATTTGTAATTAATTATTGTTTTTTATGTTTTGTGTGCGTGATGCGTGAATGTGATGTGTGAATAATGTATAGTTTGTATGTATGTTTGTGTCAAATATAATAATTATATAATAAATATTTTTATTACTGTAAATGTATTTATATACTAAATAGATATTAAAATATGAATAATGTGGGAGTAGCCCACATCACTCCCCCCCTTAGACCGTCACTACGGTCGATAATAGTCAGGAAAATGAACTATGCGACCGGAACGAGTTTTAGTGACGTTCTTACCTGGTGTTAAATGGCTTGTCCTCTCAGGGTCAAGTGAGGATGTATAGGTGGAAATAGGGATAGGATTAGGGTTGAGGGTAGGAATAGGAGTCGGAGGTGGAACAGTAGGTGGAGTGTCCAGTATATAGGCCGGTTTGAGACGGTCTATGGATACTGTGAAAGGCTTACCTTTCACCCGTAATTTAAATGTTTTGTCACCAAAATGTTTTTGCCGTTGCATGCTGGGTGATATGCAGTGGTTTTGCGATGTTTGAATCCGATCATTTTTCCAAGAAATTGAAAAAGTGTGGATTCAAACTGTCGTCCACGGTCGGTAACAATATCAGTTGGACATCCAAATCTGGATATCCACGATACTATATGGCTTTACCGACCGACTCAGCTGTCATATCGGGAAGCGGTGTTACTTCCGGCCAGCGTGTGAAACGGTCCACGATTGTGACGCAGTATTTGCAACCTTGCGAAGGTGGCAGAGGACCTATAATGTCAACGTGCAAAAATGCAAATCGCGCGCGCGGCAGGTCAAAAATGCCAAGCGGCGCGGACACGTGACGAGTCACCTTTGCACGCTGACAAGTCAGGCACCTCTTTGCCCATTCCCGACAGTCTTTGCGAACTCCAGGCCACACAAAGCGCTCAGCCACCAATTTGGCGCTGGTGTTGGCACCTGGGTGGCTGAGGCAATGAAGGCTGTCGAAAATCTTCATTCGCAGAGGTGTTGTCACGAAAAGTCTGGGCGATGGCGTACTGACGTCACAATACAACTCACGCTGAGTGCCTGGTATTTGCAACTTCGCCAAACGGAGCGAGGACTCTCCGTTTAATATTTCCGTGAGCTCCTGGTCGGAAGCTTGGGACGTGGCGAGTTCGTCAAAGTCGACAGGCATCTGCAGTTCGTTTATCCTGGACAAGGCGTCGGCAACGATATTGTCGCTGCCCGCGATATGCCTGATGTCAGTGGTGAACTGCGAGATGTAGTCGAGGTGACGAAACTGACGAGGCGTACAGTTGGCTTTTCGCTCATGAAAAGCGTAACTGAGCGGCTTGTGGTCAGTGTACACCACGAAATGCCTAGCCTCCAACATATGACGAAAGTATTTGATACTTTCGTATATGGCCAGGAGTTCACGGTCATATGGCGAGTATTTCTGTTGTGAAGGGCTAAGCTTCCTCGAGAAAAAGGCGAGGGGTTGCCAAGCACCTTCCTTCAACTGCTGCAATACTGCACCCATTGCCAAATCCGAAGCGTCTGTTACCAGAGCGAGTTCGGCTTCGGAATCGGGGTGCGCAAGTAATGCAGCATTGGAGAGACTCGTTTTGCATTGCTCAAATGCTAACAGCGTGTCGCCAGTAAGGTTAACGGGTTGAGAACCTTTAACTGAGCCAGTGAGCAATGCATTTAGCGGGGCTTGGATTTTAGCGGCGTCGGGCAGAAATCGCCGGTAAAAATTCAGCATTCCAAGAAACCGTCGGAGCTCCTTTATGGTTTTAGGCTGTGGGAAGTTGTTAATAGCCTGAACCTTTGCGTCTAAAGGCTTAGTACCTTTAGAAGAGATACGGTATCCCAAAAACGTAACCTCATCAGCTCCAAATACGCACTTTGAAGTATTGATGAGGATACCGTAATCCTTCATGCGTTGGAAAATTTGTTCCAGGTGAACCTCGTGCTCGGCTTCATTCTTGGAAAAGACCAAGAACGTCCAGATAACAAAAACAGAAATCCAGCCCTCGCGTCATTTCATCGACAAACCTTTGAAAAGTTTGTCCTGCGTTTCTCAAGCCAAACGTCATATACGGGAACTCGAAAAGGCCAAAAGGAGTGGTGATGGCGGTCTTCTCAATATCGCCCTCGTACACGGGTATCTGGTTGTATGCCTTCGTTAAATCGATGGTTAGGAAGACTTTACAACCAGAGATGGAGTTAGCGAAGTCGTGGATGTGCCTAATGGGATAACGATCTGGTATCGTCCGGGCGTTGAGCTTACGATAATCGCCACAAGGACGCCAGCCGTTATCTTTCTTAGGCGCAAGATGGAGAGGTGAAGCCCAGGAACTCTCTGAGGGACGCGCCGTTCCGTTGTTCAGCATAAGTTCAAATTCCTGCCTAGCTATCTTTAGCTTGTCAGGAGCTAACCTGCGAGGGGTACAAGAAATAGGTGGACCAGGTGTGGTCCGAATATGGTGTAAGGTGTTATGTCGAGGTTTAAACGGTGTACCTGAAGGACAAGTAATTTCGGGGTACTTACCTAAGACGCTGTGGTAACGTGTGTTGCCTGTCGTGACCTTAATAGAAAAAATATTGTTTACATTAGCAGCAGTGGCAATAGCAGACAAAGAAGTAGAATTATCATAAAGGCGCTGATTGCGTACATCTACAACAAGATTATAAAAATTAAGGAAATCGACACCAATGATAGCTTTCGTAACATTTGCAACTACAAAGCGCCATGGGAAGTTACGTCTTAAGCCTAAGTCTAAGTTGAGCTCAATATAGCCAAAGGTATTTATAGCTGTTCCGTTAGCGGCACTTAGCTGGTAGTCGGTCTTAGTCCGCCGGTCCCGAAGCGCAGCTCGAGGGTACACGCAGAGGTCGCTGCCTGTGTCCATCAGGAACTGGGTCTTCGAGCTGCGGTCAGTCACGAAGAGACGACTTGAAGGGGAGGGGGAGGGGCAATCTTCCGTCGCCATTACTGACTGCCCCTGGCGTTTCCCGCTTTGTTGAAGTCGCATGGCTTCATACATCTTTTCGCGTTTGCGCCGAACTTCGCGTGGTACCAGCACATCGGGTATTTACGATGGCTGGAGTTCGACCTCGTTCGTTGACGTGAATTCGGGCGGCGTCGCGGCGATCTGTAACGGTCACCTTGTCGACGTGTCGCTCGGGTGTGCTCGTCGAGTTTCAACGAGAGCTGTTCCACCATCTTCCTTAGCTCCGCGATCTCGTTGTGATGTGACGAAGTGGAAGCAACAACGCACGGTGACGTAAGCTTTTGGATGCGGTCAGCCAGGTCAGCAAGTTGCTCTAGCGAATGGGAAGGTTGCGATGCTAGCACCGTCTGGATACTTGTGGGTAATCGGTTACACCATATGGTTCAGATAAAATCTTCCGGTACCGAAGGTCCAGCGAGGTCTTGGAGGTGTCTCAAAAATTGGGAGGGTCTTCTGTCCCCGAGTTCCTCGTACGTGAGCAACTGTTTCACTTTCTTTTCGTGGGATGCAGATAAACGACGGATGAGTTCAGTTTTAATTTTCTCATAACGATTTTTCGCTGGTGGGTTCAGTATTATGTCCTTAACACTTTTAGCGTATTGCATATCTAAATTAGTTATGACATTAGAAAACTTTACTCGGTCTTCTTCAATGTTATGGCTTTCAAAAATGCCTTCCAATAAAGCGAACCATAATTCCGGATCCTCTGGTGAGAATGGAGGCACCTTAAAATTGTGTGTAGGCACGCCCGTTGAAGCACCTTCCGCTGTGACACGTATCTTCCGTGCACGACGTACAGTAACATGGCCGCTCCTCTGTGACTCTGCACTTTTGATGGACTCACTACTATCGCTCATGTTGTAATTCGCGTACAGTTCGGGGTCACCAGTTTGGTGGTGTAGTGTTGTGTATAATTAAGTGGTTGGAGATAAATAATGCCAAAGTCAATGTTCACACAAAAACGTTTAATCGCGAACACACAAACAGTTAAAATAGTTCATATAAACGAGTACAGAACGACGCACAAGAAAAACCAAAGAGTACACAATTACAATGCCACACTATAAGTTCAGAAGGATAAACTGTAGTGATAGAAGAAAGTATATAGGAAAAAGAACGTTCGTAAGCACGACAATGTAAGCGAGCGAAAGGCAAGCGACACAGGTTTAGCGCATAAAGACAATTTGCGACTAACTAGTCTTGCGTACACGCACCGGAGGATCGCCGCGCGCGACCCGTGGTTACGTCACACAACGCAGGTAAGAAATTCGCTCGTACTCGTCGTCAACAAGTACACCGCTTAACCGACTTGGTATAAAGGTGAGTGAATATAATTAATTTGTTATTAATTATTGTTTTTTATGTTTTGTGTGCGTGATGCGTGAATGTGATTTGTGAATAATGTATAGTTTGTATGTATGTTTGTGTTAAATATAATAATTATATAATAAATATTTTTATTACTGTAAATGTATTTATATACTAAATAGATATTAAAATATGAATAATGTGGGAGTAGCCCACAGCTTATACTATTATTATCACTGTACACGTGTGAGCGAAAATTTTAAAGTCTGACGCTGGTAAAGGTAAAGTTCTAGCTGCAAAAGTGAGAAATTTAGCTTTTTCAATATTAATTGTAAGAAAATTAAAAGCAAACCATTGCATTACAGAAGAGAGGGCAATTTCGGCATTCGCACGGGCTTCTGCTCAGGTGAACCAGTAAAGCTGTATCATCAGCATATGCTGTGATTTTACAATTTGGAAGCTGTAATTGGCACAGGTCATTGAAATACGAGAAAGAGAGTTGGTCCAAGGACACTTCCTTGAGAGACGCCAAAAAATAACTTATCGTCGTTACTAATAATTTTTCCTATTTTAACACTCTGATAGCGATTGCAAAGATAACTCTTGAATATTTCCAAGGATATCCCTCGAATCCCAAGTCGTTCCAATTTTCGTAACAAGATCGGAATAGATACAGACTCGAAAGCCTTAGAGAGATCCAAGAATATGCCGATAGTTTTATAATTTTTTTCTATGTTTTTAACTATTGTGTTATTTAGTTCTCAGATCTTAAGTAGATTTGCCAGTTCTGAATTCGTATTGATTATTAAAAATAATATCATTTCTATTCAGAAAAGCAACGAGTCTTTTATTTATTATTGTTTTAAAACTTTGGATAAAGCGGTTAAAACAGAGATTGGTCTATAATTTTCAAGTTGAACTTTGTCACCCTTCTTATAAATGGGGCTTACAACAGCTATTTTAAATACCTGTGGGAATAAACCAGTAGAGAGACATAGATTACAAATATGAGTATTGGTTTCCTATAAACTAACTAACTATTGTTAATAAAATTAAGATGTTGTAAAAATGCAGACGTCATATCACTAGATAATATTGTGAAAGTATCATCTACGTACCGCTTGTAAAACCGATGTGTGATTGATCCAGAGTGAAGAGCCCTCTCCTCCAGGTCTTCCATTAATAAATCGGCGACCACAGGGGATACTGGAGAACCCCAGATGTACCCCAGATGTACTCCAGATGTAAGGATCTGGATATTTATTGTGGAATGATGAATTCTATGTGCAAGTCGACGGAGTTGCAATAAGTTCTAAACCCACACACACTAATAAATATCATCATTCCTTCCTTTCTTCCTTTCTTGACCCTAGTACCGATGCTTCTCTTTGTTTGGCCTATGTAAGATAAACCACACTCACATTCGAGTTTGTATACTCCCGCTGTTTGTAAAGGAATATTACTCTTGATAGGTCTCAAGAACTGGCTCACTTTCTTATGAGGCTTATAAATGGTTTTAATCGAAGTTCGCTTCAAGATGTTGCCAATACTTTCAGTAACTCCCTTCACATATGGTAGAAATGCAGGTTGTCGCTCAAATGTGGGTGCCTTGATACGGCATCTAAGATGCTGTCGAGGGACAGGAAGCTTGTTCTAGTGGATTGCAAGCTTGACGTGGTGTGCTCGTCCTCTAGGTGTTCAGCATCGCAGAGATGGTGGGCTCTCTGAAACAAAGATTTTCCAACGGTAGCTAATTGACTAGGGTGGTGTTGTGAGTCACCATTGAGGTATTTATTAGTGTGTGTGGGTTTCCCATAAACTGTGTGACTTAATGTGTTGACAGGATTCTTGATAATAAGAATGTCAAGAAAAGCTAAAACATTATTTGCCTCTAATTCCGTAGTAATTTGGATGTTATTATTAATAGAATTGAGATGATGTAAAAATGCAGACGTCATATCACTAGGTAATATTGTGAAAGTGTCATCTACGTACCACTTGTGAAACCGAGGTGTTGGTCCGGAGTGAAGAGCCCTCTCCTCCAGGTCTTCCATGAATAAATCGGCGACCACGGGGGATACTGGAGAACCCATTGCAACTCCGTCGACTTGGACATAGAATTCATCATTCCACAATAAATATTCAGCTGTAAGGCGGTGATGTAACAGCTCTGCATACTCGATGGGCATGTTGTTTGTTTGCAATTTCGATGCAGTCTTGTATAGGTAGGTTGGTAAACAATGTCTGGACATCAAAACTAACCATTGTCTCATTGTTGGCTAATTTGAGATCTTTGATTTCACCAACAAACTGGTAAGAATCCTTCTCATAAGCTTCCGTGTGTCTTCGGAGTGGTGATAATATCCTTGCTATGTGTTGAGCCAATCTACAATTGTGAAATTTATGAAAAATCAATAATCAATAATTTAACCTCAGACCACTGTGGGCAAAAATTTTGCACTACAAGACAAAGTTATTAAAAACGAAAGGAAAATTGTTTGTAGACCGATAACTGTTAATAAAGTAAACCGTTATAAAGATATTGTGGCGTCCAAAATATGTAAATTAGATATGACTGCACATGATCCAGATATACTTTATGGTTCTGTTTTTAAATTAATTTTAAATGAATTCAATAATATTTTTAAAACAAAGACTTTTTATGTAAACTCAAATTTGAAATTTAGTGACTGGGCTACTTCTGGTATTTATAAAAGTAGAAATAAATTATATGAATTGTACAGTATGAAGCAGTGGAATCATGAGGAATATTTTATAGAACATGTCAAACGGTATTCAAAAACCTTTAAAGCGGTGTGCATTCATGCTAAGTCTAATTATATCAAAGATAAAATTTTTAATTCTGAAGATAAAATTAGGGCTACTTGGGACGTTATTAATAGTGTGTGTGGAAAATCTAATAAGCAAATTATACCAATTGAGTTAAACGTAGGGAACAAAATTGTAAATTCAGAATTAGAAGTTGCAAATATATTTCAAAAATATTTTGATGAAATACCTTCAGATATAACATCTCAGTTAGAATCATCTTCATCAGCTGCAACACAATTATTTGTAAATCATGTATCCAAATGTAATATTGAATTCTCTTTCAAGCAAGTTACTCCAATAAATGTTATAAATACGTTAAAACTCTTAATATTAAAAAAAAACAAATGATCTTTGGGGTATTTCGGTAAAATTAATTAATAGTATCATCCATGACATTGCTCCATATATAGCGTTCATTTTTAATAAATGTCTTGATACAGGTTCATTTCCAGATCTATTAAAATGTAGCAAAGTATTACCACTTTTTAAAAAGGGAAACAAAGATGAGCCTAGCAATTATAGGCCCATTTCTATACTACCTTCCTTAAGTAAAATTTTTGAAAAAATTATTTTAAATCAAATCCTTATTCATTGTAATGTAAATGGTATTTTTCATAGGGAACAATACGGTTTTACCAAAGGTCGTTCTACAACGGATGCATGGCATGGCATGGCGCTACTTAAACACATATATGACGCTTGGGAGAAATCACAGAATGCTGTTGGTGTATTTTGTGATTTATCTAAAGCATTTGACTGTGTGGATCATGAAACGCTATTATGTAAGCTAGAATATTACGGAGTTAAATCAAAATCAAAATCAAAATCAAAAAATACTTTATTCAAGTATGCTCTCACGAGCACTTTTGAATCGTCAATACATGAAAAAACAAAAATAAATTACATCAAATAATGAAGCTACCACCGGTTCGGAACGTAGATTCTACCGAGAAGAACCGGCAAGAAACTCGATAGTTACTCTTTTAAAATATTGTCAATACATCACAACACAGTTTATGATTACAAGTTGATTATTTATCCTGTACGAAATTCAGCATATACTAAGCCCACGCATCTTTATCGTCAACGTAATCTTGTATAGAGTAATATGATTTAAATCTATTCATGGAAAACTGCAAATATTTCTGGGGGATTTTATTATAAAAACGAATACCTTGCCCCAGAAAGGAAACATTTACTTTGTGAAGTCGAAAACAAGGTGTTATAAGTTTATCTTTCTTTCTCGTGTTAATATTATGTTTATCTCTATTTCTTTCAAAATAATGAATATTTTTATGAATGTATACTATATTGTTATAAATGTATTGTGACGCAACAGTAAGTATACCTACTTTACTAAAAATATCCCGAAGGGATTCTCGAGCTCCTAGATTATAAATACCACGAACAGCTCTTTTTTGTAAGATAAATACAGTATTAATATCTGTAGCACTACACCATAGCATCAATCCATAAGACATGATACTATGAAAATAACCAAAATATACTAATCGAGCTGTATCAACATCGGTTAGTTGACGAACTTTTCTAACCGCGTACGATGCGGAGCTGAGTCTCCCCGTAAGAGATAACAAATGGGAGCTCCACTGAAGTTTCATATCCAAAGTTATTCCTAAAAACACCGTTGTATCAGTAACATCAAGGATCTCATTATTTAATATTAAACTATAAGTTTGCTGTTTAACATTAGGCAAGGTAAATATTACACATTTCGTTTTCTTAGCATTTAAGACCAGATTATTAGATGTAAACCAATATTGTATCAGTGACAATGCATTGTTTACATCGTCATAATTAGTTTTATTTCTGTCAACTTTAAAAATAAGCGAAGTATCATCAGCAAACAATACAATGTCACAAATACTTTTAACATAAAACGGAAGATCATTGATGTATAATAAAAATAGAAAAGGACCCAGAATTGACCCCTGTGGAACACCCATCTTTAGGACAGATCCAGAAGACTTCATTCCATTTATAGTAACATGTTGAAGTCTCTGTGTCAAGTATGAAGCAATGAGATCAAGAGCTTTAATTATATATATTATAATTTTTAATTTATATATATTATATAATATATATATATATAATATATATAAATTAAAAATTATTATATAATATAATAAATTAATAAAAATTGTAAACGACAAACGTTAATATTTTCATAAAGCAGCCTAAGAGCAAATAGAAATGATAATCCCATATAACAAGAGTTTATAAAGATAAATAAATCTATATGTTGGTGTATCGATTTGGCTTACAATAGGACGCAACGGAACACCAGTTTTGTGAATTTTAGGTAACTCATACAATTTTGGTGGCTTAGCACATGTAGGCACAAGTGATTTTTTTATCCAGATTTAATTTTTCTTGATGTTTTGTTATTAACGCGGATGTCTTTTTAAGAAAGTATTAGTAGGGTCTTTTGTTACTTTTTTATAAGTTTTTTTATCCGATAAGATCGCGGTTATTTTCTGGTTATAATCACACGTATCCATCACAACGGTCACGTTTCCCTTATCTGCTCGGAGGACTGTAATGTCTTTATTATTGCGTAAGTTCTTCAGTGCAATAGATTCATCACGAGTAAGGTTTCTTATCGGTGGCCGGCTTCGACGTAAAATACTCGAAATGTCCTGTCGAATTGCTTCCGAGTCTTCCTTCGTGACGTTATTCTTGAAAGGTCCTCCTCTACGTTACAAATAATGTCTTCAAACGGTATTTTGGATGGAGCCGCTGCAAAATTTAAGCCTTTATTTAATACCGTAATGGTTGATTTAATTCAATTCAATTCTTTGGTTAATATGGTTGATTTATCTAAAGTTTGTTTTGACAGATTGACAAGTGACGTACGCGCAGGTGGGTTTTTAATTTTCCCGGTGTTGCCTTTGTTAAATTTATTATGATTCGATTTCACTCCGCTAAGTTTTTTTTTTAATGCTTTTTATTGTACACACAAAATACAATGAAAACAAAATAATATAAAAATAACAATATATAACAAAGAATGTACAAAGGCGGACTTATTCCAAGTAGGAATCTCTTCCAGTCAACCTCGTAATAACATGAGAGGACTTATATATAATATTAGGCAGGAGCGTACAAGAAACTTAAGTAAATATTACAATTATGTGTACATAAAAAAGAGAGAACTTAAATATACATTTATTTAAAATAATATAAAAGTATATACACCCATATTTATATTTATACATACATATTATACCCAGAATACTTAAAACGTTCTACACAAATGTAATAACATAATACGAGTAGTACTTACTAAATAAATAAATAATGTCATTATTGAATGAACTAAAAAAAAATCACACGTCATAAGTCAATACAAAGGTTCAAAGGCGGTTTAGATGCATAATATTTTTTTAGATGATATTTAAACGACAACACTGAGGGACATTTGCGTATATTTATAGGCAGGCTATTCCAAAGTTTTACGGCTAATGTGGAAAAAGATTTGGAAAAGCACCTAGAAGAGCATTTTGGTGCAGCCAAAGATAGATTGCTGGACGATCTTAAGCGATCATTACTAGCTTCCGCCAAGAAGTGAAAATTAAAAAGCTAAAAAGGATAACTAGGATTGAAAAGTACATTATATAACAAAGATTATATATGCACACTTCTTCTATATCTAATAGGGAGCCATCTCAATTTGTCATGATATTCGGAAATATGCTCAAACTTTCCATAAATGTACCTTATAGCCACATTTTGAAGACGTTCAAGCTTGTTTAGCAATTCTTCTGAAGCCTCAAGAAACACGACATCTCCATAGTCTAGATAAGGTAACAACAGTGAGTGAGCAAGTAATATCTTTGTTTCAATTGGAACAAGTTCTGGAGGCGATTCAATGAGTGTAATGAAGTAGCTTGTTACCCATAAAAGATACACGCGGAGCCCAAGACGGAGTGTTATCCATGATGACGCCCACTGAGATTTCTCATTGTATCAAAATAAGGTACTGTAATATCATTTAATTTAATTACTGGAACATTAGTGACTTTTAATTTAGAGATATAATAATGACTACCTATTACAATAGTCTGAGATTTTGCAGGGTTAACTAGTGAACCAAAGTTACTGTATAATTCCGCTATCCGCGCCATGTTAGCATTCACCTTATCCGCGGCTATTGAAAGATTATCGAAAAGAGCAGCCTCATATATTTGGATATCATCCGCATATATGTAAGTGAAAGGAGGAGGTTAATCAGGAGGTAATATTGTTTATGAAAATTGAGAAGAGGAGAGGAGACAAAATACCTCCCTGTGGAACCCCTGCCTGACGGCAGCACCAATCCAAGCGATCTTGATCAATTTTTACAATCTGTTTTCTGCCTAAAAGATAGGATTTATACCAGGCTATAAATTTTGAAGAAAGTTTAAAAGTTTTGAGATATTCTATGAGAATGTCGAGATCGACGCAATCAAAGGCTCTGGTAAAATCTAAAAGGACGAGAAACGTCATTTTTTTATTTTCAATATTAAATCGTATATCGTCAGTGATTTTAACCAGCGTAGTAGTTGTGCTGTGACCAGAGCGGAAACCAGATTGATAGGGATTGAGGAGGTTAAAACAGATAAGGTGATTAGATAGCTGACGACTTACAAAATGTTCCAGTACCTTTGATAAAACGGGGAGAATAGAAATGGGCCGAAAATGAGAGAAAATAGTAGGATTAGGCTTTTTGGGTAAAGGTAGAACATGAGCTAATTTCCATTCCTGAGGAAAGGAACCAACTGAAAGAGAGTGGTTTAGGATATGAGCTATGAATCCGGATCCGTCACGTCACGTCGTTGGAGTGACAGCTCATTCTGTGGTTCCAATAGTATAAAATTAAAATAAAATACATAGATCAATTAAACAGTTTTTATTATAGTGGCTAATTGTGAGTGTGACAATTTTTCGTGTAAAAACTATAGTGGAAAGAAACCATTACATTAATTAACAATTATAATACTAAAATAATTCGAGCTAAGTGTTACAATATACCCACGTAACTTTAAAGTGACAAAAAATAAAATTTTTATTCTAAATCTCTACTAGTGATTAAATAGTGTGTGTCCAAACTTAGTAACTACAACCTTTTATGTTAATTAAATGAATTATTTATTAATAAAAATTTGCAAAATAATTAACAACGCCATCTAGTAATCATCTGTAACACTGCATAGTATCATATATCAATTATTATGGGAAATAAGTGCAAGCACTGTGGTAAATTCCTTGCTACAACAGATGGCGTTAAATGCTTAAAATGTGCTTCCCGCTATCACCGAGTCTGTCTTAATATCAGCCCAGACACTAAAATAAACGGAAAATGGATATGCCGTGATTGCAAATCGAGTCCTAAATTATGTACACCCGTTCAGGCTCCTTCCCATCATCCCGAGGATGCCGTGGATGATACTTTCGCGGATGCCAACCTTGGCGAAGGCACGACGGCAGCACTGTTGCAGGAGATACGATTATTAAGAAAAGAGATGGCATCTGTATCCCGGGAAATGACTTTTTTTCGGGAAGAGGTCTCTCGGCTTAACTCGACAATGTCGGAATTCAATAGTCGCCTTACTACCGTAGAAAGTAGAATTTCAGCTTTGGAGAAAGATGACATAAACAATCAAAGTCAAATTGAAGAAAGTACTAAAGCGGAAATATCGCGCTTGCGTATGCAAATGAATGATAGGGAGCAGGAACATCTAGCAACAGATTTCGAGTTAGCTGGCATCATGGAAAAGCCTGGAGAGAATGTCAACAGCATAGTGCTGTTATCTGCTAGAAAAGTCGGCATCGATCTCACCGAACAAGACATCGTGAGTGCAGAGCGATCGGGACCTCGGCGATCCGTGGCGGCTGACGGCGAGCGAATGCGCCCGCGTCCCATCGTGGTGCGGGTGACGCGCCACTCACTGCGCGACGACCTGCTACGGGCAGCGCGGGTGAGGCGCAGTGTTGACACGTCCGGCGTCATTGATGGCGAGCCGAGACGATACTTCATTAACGAGCGGCTCACACCTTACAATCGTTACCTTTTGTTTAGGGCAAAAGAGGAAGGTAACAAGAGGGGCTGGCGTTTTGTGTGGACGAGAGGGGGGAAAATATTTGTTCGACGGAACACTGACACACCTATCTATCGAATTCGTGTAGACACAGATATAAAAAAGTTTTTTTACAACAGTATAGATTAGTCAGTTTAATTTTATACAAATATACTGAGCGCTGAGTCAATGTTGTGAGACGCAATATTCGCTATTTTTCTTTGTTTACTTTAGTCCTTAATTACGAATTACTTTTAACATTATCACTTTATTTTATATTCGTATATAGTTGCTTTGTTTATGTTATCAGTGGGATGCCCAAGTTTTTATTACACAGTTCATCATACTTATGCCAATATTCTTATTATACTTATACAATACATTATACATCATCGCTATTCCATTTTTACTTTATTATATTGATTTTTACTGGATATACATATACACACGTATTTATAATTATATACTTTAACATGAATATATTTTCATATTTCGACATTATTGAGTTACTTAGAAAAGTTTGTATGTTCGATGCCTGGGTTACGTAAGTTAAGAATTGGTTTTTTGAATCCAGGATCTCTGGGGACACGACATGACGAATTCATGTTGGCTATTAACCGCCATGATGTAGACATTCTGGCCTTAAATGAAACTTGGTTGAAAGAGGGTGAGGAAGGGCGAGCACCAAATATCCCGGGATATCGTTTGCGCCACAAGCCGCGTCCTGCTGAAGTGCGTGGCCGTGGTGGTGGTGTGGGCTACTATATTAGACGAGGAATAACAGCACGAACCCTCATTCAACCTTCAATATCTCCGGACATAGAACAAATGTGGCTTAGTGTGAGCGTGGGGGGGAAAAAGTTAGTGATCGGCACTGCATATCGACCTCCTTGGCTAAATCCACGTATTTTCTTTGAAGGCCTTACGGAAATGTTTACTACACTTCCTGTTTATGACCATGTAGTTCTGATGGGTGATTTTAATATTAATTTTTACGAATCTGATAATTACTGTACACGTACGCTATGTGAGTTCTTAATGTACACGAATCTCAAACAGATTGTTAATAAGCCTACTCACTTTACAACTCACAGTGAGACATTAATAGATCTAGTCTGTGTAGATGGTAACACTAGTGAAGTATGGGTAGACTATACAAGTGAGCTTAGCAGTCATGCGTTCTTATCTTTTGAATTTAATATACGCAAATATAAACCTAAGCCTCTTCGAAAATCTTATAGAAAAATTAGTAGCATTAATGAAAATGATCTCAAAAACTATTTAACAAATTTCAATCAACAATGTCTTAATATATATGACGTCAATAGTCTTGTTACTCAATTTAATAGTATTTTATTATCTGTTTTCGATTCCTTAGCACCCCTGTTATGTGGACTTTTTAAAGAGTCCCAATATCCGTGGATTACTTACAACATCAATGAAATGATTCGTACTCGAAATGAGGCACACATAAGATCGCGACATACTCAAAAACACACTCACATAGCATACTATAAGGATTTGAAGTCCGAAGTTGAAATGGCAATTCATAGAGAGAAGAGTGCATATTTTACTTAATTCATAAATAATAACGCTAAGAGACCGAAGTACATGTGGAAGCATTTAAAGAATATTTTAGCATATAAGAAAAAACGGGATACCACGTGTCTATCAGATCATTTGTCAGAACCGAATAATCTTAATAGATTTTTTCTAACCTTGCCCGGAAATGGTGACGTGGCATCTAGTGATATACATTACTACACTAATAATAGACATTTCTCAAATTGCTTTGTTCTAAAACAGGTAGATGAGATAACAATTTTAAAAACTCTACGGAGTATTAAATCTAAAGCGATAGGAGCTGATGGTATTTCTATAGATATGATTTTATGTGGTTTGCCGTATATTTCGGATACCATTGTAAATATAGTAAATACATCTATACGGACTTGTACCTTTCCTGAACTATGGCAGAAAGCAATTGTAAAACCCGTTCCCAAAGTTAATAACCCCCAAAATATAAGTGATTTCCGGCCCATTAGTATTCTACCCACCCTATCAAAAGTTTTAGAAAAAGTTGTGTGTTCTCAACTTACACAATATTTAGAAAGTTGTGACATTCTTCCATGTGTTCAGTCAGGATTCAGAAAAGGTAGAAGTACTACTACAGCTCTAGCTAACGTAGTTGACGATATATTAAGAGCACAAGATTCCGGAGAAGGCACCATTTTGGTACTTCTCGACTTTTCACGTGCATTTGACACTATAAATTTAACATTATTATTAGCCAAGCTCCATTAT
Organism: Hypolimnas misippus; assembly: GCA_037950945.1. NCBI lineage: Eukaryota > Metazoa > Arthropoda > Insecta > Lepidoptera > Nymphalidae > Hypolimnas > Hypolimnas misippus. The sequence goes on from JBBEEQ010000007.1 coordinate 6,392,137, forward strand.
TACGGATTTAGCACAGACACTATTAGATGGTTTGACAGTTATCTCAATAATAGATCACAGGTCGTAGAAGTAACTCGGGAGGATGGGTCTAAATGTGTTTCCAGTAGTAGATCTACCACAAGAGGGGTGCCACAAGGCTCGATCCTTGGGCCTGTGCTCTTTTCTCTCTATTGTGCCGACATCATCAATTCCATTAAACACTGTAATTATCTTATTTACGCCGATGACGTACAATTATACATATCTTTTAAACCTACAGACTTACACATAGCTTTAAATAAAATCAATGAAAACTTAATAAGAATTACTGCATGGTCCAATTCAAATTGTTTAACGTTAAATCCGAAGAAAACCAAATTCATGATTTTGGGCACGCCAACTCAGATACGGAAAATTGCAATCTTATCACCAACTATAAAACTAAATAACATTGAGGTCGAACGTGTCACAGAAACACGCAATCTGGGAGTTGTAATGGATGAGAATCTACGATTCGATAAACACATTATGCTCTCTGTTAGTTACTGTTTTTATCGTTTAAAACTATTATATCAAATACGAAAATATATAACCCCTAAAGTAAGAATAGATTTATGCGAGGCTCTTGTACTGTCAAAATTAAACTATGCTGACATTGTAACAGGTCCCAGGTTGCTTGTGCGTACTAAGAATCTTATCCAAAAAGTACAAAATGCCTGTGCTAGATACTGATTTAACATTCCACCACGCTCACATGTTACGCCATTTTTGAACTCTGCTAAGATGTTGAAGATGGACTATTGCAGACAATTACATTTCGCGACTTTATTGTTCGGGATAGTGAATTACAAAATTCCTCCATACCTCTATCACAAATTAAAATGGGCTTGCGAATAGAGGCTAACACACGAAACACGAGCCTCGTCATACTCGTTGATCATGCCATTATATAAGACCGCAGCCTTTCGAGGTAGTTTTATTTACACGGCGACAAAGTGCTGGAACAACCTGCCGCCACCTTTTCGAAACCTAAAAACAATAAATGTATTTAGAAACAAATTTAAATTGCATTTAATGAATTTACAAACTCAGTCTTAATTAAACATATTATACATTATGTGTGCCGTGTTTTGGTCGTGTGTAAATTCTTACCTTATTGATATGGCCACTTGGCAGGGTGGCGGTGCTTATGACTATCAGCAATTTCAGAACTTTTGTCATACATTATGCTGGTTGCTCGATGTATCTTTTCATTGTTTTATTGAAATCCAAATCTAAAATGCAATTATAATTTATCATATGATATTTACTAAGTTAATTTCCGCAGACGGAAGCCAATAGCCCCATTAAATAACACAATAATGTCACTCACAAAATCATTTTATAATGATACTAAAAAATTATATTTTTCAACTTACCCACTGTAGCTTTTATGTCTTAGGTATATTTATTCTAGTTTTCAATAATATTCTTTGTTAGGTTATTTGCTCTTAGCTATTATACACTGCAACTCCGGTTAAACAGTTAACAATTTACTAATTTTAAGTTTAGACTAGTATTAATTATTGTAAGTTATGGAATCACACATTTCTAATTTTTATTTTTTATTAATTTATGACGAAATTTCTCACTACCTGCGACGTGACGTGCGTAGTGACTGGCAGCCACAGAATACCAGCGTTGAAACTCATGACAATGATTTTTCAACATAAGCTGAGTGGCCTACCAATTTAGGCATCACGTTCTCGTTGTTCTTTTTTTTAAACTGTTTTTTATATGTAAATTGTGTATGTCTAAATAAAGATTTTTTTGATTTGATTTGATTTGATGAAAGGTGCGATCAAATTGACTATAGGGGAAAGCATGTTCAAGCCAATACCATGATTTCCAACTGCAGTTGTTTTAATGGAATTTAAAATTTTGACGATTTCTACAGCAGATATCTCTTCGAATTCAAAACAAGGAACATCTGGAGCAGGCAAGTTACCTATTTCGCGGATGCTATTTTCTTTTACCCGTGAATCTAGGATACAAGAAGGAGAGCAAAAATGCTTATTTAGTGTGTTTATGTCGACATTAGCGGGGTAATCCCCGGTAATCTTCCCAACCCCTAGGGATTTTAAAAAAGTCCAAAGTTTTTCTGGTGGTGCACTATCAATGGCTGAATGTATATGCTTACGTTTTGCTCTTCGACACAGTTTATTACATAGGGCTTTTATAGAATTATATGCATCGCGATTCGTATCTGTTGGCTCAATTCGATATTTACGATGGGCTTTGTTTCTTGTATGTATTATTTTTTTTTTAACTCGGTAGTAAGCCACGGAGCAGGGTAATGTTTAACTCTAACAGGACGCAAGGGAGCATGTTTATCATAAATTGCGAGGATAATCGCGTTAAATATTTGAACCTTGGTATCAGTATCTTCAGCTGCTAGTACAGCATTCCAATCAGCGTCGTAAATATCTTGCTTAAGGACTTCATAATCAAGATTGCGGAAGTCGCGTAGAAAGAGAATCTTATGCCTTCGTTTAGAAGGTCGCATCTTGTATGAAGCGTATATGAGGTCATGTCTAGAAAATGCACATGCGTTGTATTGCCCATATGACTGAATTAAGTCTGGAGAAGAAGATATAATTAAATCCAATAGAGAAGGAGGTTCATTGTGAGGAAAATGAGTGGCGTTAAGAGGCAAAGAATGAAGATTTACAGAATTGAGGACAGAAAGGAGATTATCGGTACGATGATCATTCTTTACCAGGCAGGTATTAAAGTCACCCATTAATATAACATGCTCATATTGAGGTCTCAAATCCACGAGAAGCCGCTCAAAGCTATCAAAGTAATTAATATTACAATTTGGACTGTAGAACACCCCAAGCATCATCTTACTATGGTGGAGTGTCACATTTAATATAAGGTATTCCAGAGTATTAGGAAGAGAAGGTGATTGAGAAATAATGGTACAAGCAATATCACTCCGTAAGTAGATAGCGACGCCACCACAACCGACCGTCATGTCACTATCATTCTTCTTATATGTCCTATCGTTTCTAAAAAGGCGATATCCTGGGAAAGGAAAAAGAGTAGAAGGTAGAGATGGTTTAAGGAAAGATTCTGAGATGAGTTTAGCATGCAGCTGTATGCTAGAGAAGGAAATTAGCATATCTGTATAGTGGGCGGGAACGCTTTGAGCATTGATGTGTACTATATTGAAATTTTTTGAAATTTTAAAAACTTGCAGCTTAAACACTATATATATAGAATTATAGATAATACTCATAATTCATCAGCTATATAATTGTTATTTTATATATATATATATATATATATATATATATATATATATATATACTACAACTTATTGTGCGTCCACTATGGGCTAAATTGCATATAATGTGGCGTCCAACTGCTTAGGGCGTCCGTTATACGGACGGACGGACGGACGCCGAATAGGAGGATGTTTGCAATGATCGTAGATTGGCTTGTTGACCTTAGAAATGTCGAAATTAAAAAAAAACATTGGACGTCAATTCATTTTTAAAATAACTTTACTGAGTATATTACTAATTCCGTGTCTTTCCGTTACGAAATTTTGTGGCGCTATGGTTGTCATTCAATACTTTCATAGCTAGCCGTATCTGACGTCCTAAGCAAAGTAATGCGATGTTGCCGTGCCGTGCAAATTAAACTTAAAAATTAGGTCCGTTGTTGTTATTATATTCATATTGTCAAATGGTGTGAACCTGAAGAGAAGCAGCGTCCGTCGTCAGCAAGATGTCAAACAAAAGTAATCGAAGTATAAAGTTGCTTAAATTAATCCCTGGGCTTAAAGGTAACATTATTTATTACGTTACTTTATTATAATTTTCATAACGTTATAAACAAAAACTTTATTACCTTATTTGTCCTACGACACTCGTTGTTTACTTATTTATTAAATAACCCGACAGTAAAAAAGTATTTCAATAAAAGTTAAGTAACAGGGTTATGATTTCACAAAATATTTAATACATAAACTAACTTAATGAGAAACAATATCAAAATATTTTATTAGAGTATAATAAATAAATATTTGATTCTATTCTATACAAATGAATAAAATTGAAGTGTCTGTTTGTAATTTCAAATTAACAACTTTTACCAAATGCTTATACAAGTATATATGGTAAATACACCAAAAACATAATTTTTAAAATTTTTGTCTGTCTGTCTGTTTTTTCTGGCTAATCTCTGAAACGACTGGACTGATTTTGACGGGACTTTTACTCACAGATAGCTAATGTTATAAGGAGTACCTTAGGCTACTTTTATTTTTGAAACAAATGAAATAGTGAAAAATATCCGATTTGAGTAGGGAAGGTAAAGATTACAAAAATATAATTTTTCCTCAAACTAACGCGGGTTAAAACCGTGAGGCATAGCTAGTATATAATATAATTATATATGTAGTAAAGTGTGTAAGTAGATTCAATTATTGAAACTAATGGACTTTGGCGAAATATATGTATACAGAGTGTTAACTGGACATGTGTTGGACATTTTACCAGCATTACCAGAATCGATATTTAAAAGTAAAAAACGGATTTAATTTTATATTAGTTGACATTCTGTAAATGTACGTACGTATACATCGTTCATCCGTTCGTCTGTTCGTTCGTCCGTCTGTCTGTCACCGGGTTTAATACCGGGAACATAATAGAAATAGAATGAAAATTTTCACTGAATGTGGGTACCGACTGCCGCTATAAAAAACAAATAATAAAAATAACATTGACTTTTGGTATTTATTTTTGAAAGTGTTTTAGACATTTAACGTGGTAAAATAGATATAGATTAAAAGTTATTTCTCTTTTTAGTAGTTTTGTGAAGTCGGATTATTATTATCATTTTATTAATAAATATAGATAAATAAGGTAGTAATGAAATCTTGGATTGAACTTATTTAAAAAGAATTATTTCAGTGTCGGATAATATAATGACCGGGTATAAAGAAAAATCAAATATTTCTCGTTGTACAAATCATCGTAAATTGGTGAGTATATTTTAACCAAATTCACTTTTGATTCGCTAACCTGAGAAAGACAGAACCTTGCTTTTTTTAATTATATTAGTACATCTATTATTAATAAACCATCTAAAAAAATGTTGTAATAATTTATTTACAGCGACCAAGACGCAATCAGTCATCAAATGAATCTCATGATTATTCATCTAATGATCTTTCTATTGATAAGAATAATAGGGATGAAACTTTTATACAGAAAAACCATTGCGCTAATAAACGAAAAGAATTGTTGGTAAGCAATTTTTTTAACCAAACCCACTTTAAAAAAGAGTGAGTTTGTTTTTCCGTTACATTTTCACGAATATACCAACCATGTTCTTTGCATCTTCGTCAAACCATCAGTCAATTATAATTTAATAAAATAAATTTGATTTTTTAGAGACCCCGGCACAATTTGCCGTCATACGCACCAACAAATATGAGTGTTGACAGTTCATTTATGGATATTACTGACAACGAGAAGAACAGGGACGAAACTTATATACCAACTACGGACGACGACACTGCGAATAGTTCAAATTTATCTACTTACATAACGAATATGTTGGACGATGTATCCGATAATACTGCAGACTTGCCTCTTACAATACGTAGCAGTGCAAGCAACGAATCGCATTTGATAGACGAAAGGATTGACCCAGGGACACCACAGAATAGTTTGTTGGCATATTCAATTACAACTTTTAGTCCTCCTCTGTTGGAGGTTGCTAGTAATATTACCGTTGGCGAAACCGAACATATTATTGGTGATAATAGCGATAGTTTAATAATCGAAAATTCAGACACTTCGAATATGTTGGAGCTATGTGAATATCACAATGAAATCTTTATTCCGCCAAGTGATACCGTGTCAAACCCGTTATTGTCATTAAATCAAAACAGTGTTGCTTCAAATGTGTTGCAGTTACATGAGTACCACAACGGGATAAATACACCACCTATTGAAAGTGTAGACTCGTATCTCACCAAGAAACATACAATAACTAGCCAGCCATTGTCACCCAACCAAACCAACGTTCCTCCGATGCGAGACACAAAACTTACCACACCAAGTTTTATTGCTGTTAATGATGAACCTAATAGTCTTTGTAGCAATAGTTCGGTGTTTGATGATAGTAACAAAGATGCAACATACAATCCTGCATCTGCTGGCTCATCCAATGGTACAAGTTACACAGAAGATGCGGGAGATTCCCTGGAAAACACTGAGAGTCATATACAGCCGCTAAGATCGCTTTCTTTAGATGAATTAGAGGTGAGTTATCTAGTCCACTTAACTACGATCTGATCTCTACCCTTCTGCCTATCTGCCATCCGTCTACTGTCTGCTTGTCGTTTGCCTGTTGTCCATATGCTGACCAGTTGTCTCTCAGTCCGCCAGATCACCTATCCGCCTGTCTGTCTATATACTACCTACCTGTTTACTTTTACACCTAATCCGTTGTGTTGTCTTATGCTTTTATAGTGCGTCTGCTGTTTGTCTGTACACCATCTGTTTGTTATCTTTCTGCTATCCATCTATTCGCCTACCAGTCCGCTTTTTATGTTACGCCTCCATCCACCTCCAACTTACCTTGTTTTCATCATCAATGACAAAAGCAAGGTAAGATTTACTAAATATGGGGATTTAAAATCAAATAAAAATAATCAAAAAAAAAAAATCCTCCTCTTTGGTATTATTTTAAAAGTATGCATACGTCTAGTTAACAGTTGTAATATTATTATTGACTTGTTTGGTTCATTAAGCAAAGTTTTTCTTTTAGGATTTGACAAGTAATACTGAAAACAAAAACACCAACGAGCTTGTTAAAAAGTTAAAAAGAATAAGAACCAAAGATTACTGTTTTTATTGTGAAATGGATGTTTTAAATTTTGCGAGACACGTCATACGAAATCACTCTATTGAATGTGAGGTACAAAGAATCCTTGCATATCCCAAGAAAAGTTTGATTCGAAAAAACTTGTTAACAAGCTTACGTAAAAAAGGAAATTATATAAAAAACGTTGCGAAATGCCATAAACCTATGAAGAAAAGCATATTTACCCGGATACTGATTACCTTCCATGTGAAAAATGTTTAGGTTTCTACTCAAGGAAACAACTTTGGAAGCACAAAAAAAAATGTCAACCATTAGCTGAAACCTCAAATACTCAAGTTGATGCCCAAAATTTTATGTTACGTGAGTTAAAAGTAGATAAAAAACTGAAAGATGAGGTATTTCCCAAAATGAGACCAGACCGGATATCTTTAGAAGCAAAAAAGGACACATTGATCTGTGCGTTTGGTGCTCAATATCAGCGGATACACCGAGAAAAACATTTTATTAACATTACGTCGCGAAAAATGAGAGAATTAGCTAAATTATTAATTGAATTAAAGAAACTAAAGCCATCTATTAAAAACTTGATGGATGGCTTGAAACCCCAAAATTATGATTTAATAGTAACTGCTACAAAAAAAAGTATCGAGCTATGATGAAAAAACAGATCGTTATTGTGCTCCTACGTATGCCATGAATATAAGTACAAGTTTAAAACAGTGTTGTAATATTGCAATAATGACAACACTAAAATCTGACAGCATTGTTCAAACTGCTACAATAAAAGCTGACCTGAAGACACTCATACATCTCATAGAAGCAAATTGGAAATTTGATGTTTCAAGTCAGGCATGCAATGACTTAAACTTAAAAAAATGGAACAAAATAACTATAGTTCCTCTTGCGAGTGACTTAAAGCTCCTCAAAAATTATCTTTGCGAAAAAGCTAAATTAGCGGCCTCCAAATTAGCAGAGTCTAAAAATAGTAGTTTAGAAGCGTATAACAATCTAGTAGAAACAGTATATTGTCGAATTCTTCTTTTGAATAGGCGACGACCTGGCGAATTGCAACGACTCCTACTCAGTACTTACCAAGAGTGTAAGAATAAAAATAACGCCTATGAGGAGTTTGACCGAGCCATTTCGACTGCTGAAAAAATGTTGATAAAAAGTTTCAAGCGTATTGTTATAAGAGGTAAAAGAGGTCGAGGCGTACCGGTTTTATTGACTGACGAAGTTCAAACTGATATCAATTTGCTTATATCTGTGAGGCGTAAATATGTATGTGATAAAAACCAATTCTTATTTGCGAAACCCGGATCGGAAAGTACATTATGTGGATATAAAGTATTGGAGAAGTATGCCAAGGCAAGTGGTGCTAAAAACCCTAAAGCTATAACCACGACAAAGCTACGAAAACATTTAGCCACATTAACACAAATGTTCAATTTAAAAGAGACTGATATTGAGCAACTGGCTAATTTTATGGGTCATACACAGGCTGTACACAGGCAGAACTACAGGTTGCCTGATGATGTATATCAGATGGCCAAACTAGCTAAACTGCTGCTACTCATGGAAAGTGGCAACGCCGATTGTTACAAGGGCAATTCTTTGGATGAGATTAATTTAAATTTAGAACAAGATTTATTAGAAGATACAAGGAATGATAACAATAATGATATAATGGAATATGATGCTACAATTTCGTTTGAAGAGCAAAGTGAATTTAACATCAATAATAAACATGTCGATACACCAAAAGTAACTCAACTTTCCAATGTAACAAATATCATAGAAACTACAACAAATAAGAAAAGAAACCTTGTTCCTTGGACATCACAACAGAAAAATATAGTTACAAAGTATTTTAGTAAACATATAAAAATTAAACAACCACCAAAGCGCCACGAATGTGAAATACTCCGCGAACGACATCCCGAAATTCTACAAAACAAGGACTGGTTAAAAATTAAAGTTTTTATCCAGAATAAATACACAAAAAATAAATAAATAAGTTAAGTTAGAATTTTTCAATAAGTCGGGTAAGTACTACATAATTTTGAATGAGTGTCATAAATACATACACACACACCCACACCCACACACACATGCGCGCACACACACACGCAACACACACAGACACATACGGAAACACTCGCAGGCGCATATACAGGGTCAGTACATGTTATGTGTTTTAATTGAAACTGTTTAAATGGAATACGATTTCAAGGCCATATACAAAATATTATTTAAATCGGATTACTACTTTAGTCTCTAGACAGTTCTAAAGTTTTAACTCAGCGACGCGCTCAGAAAACATGATGTATATTTTATAACAACGAATGCACCTAACTACTTGAAATATGAATGGAAAAAGATACACCGTTGCCGCTTTGACAAAATTAAATTATACAAGGTCACGGCTATGTATCAGATTAATAAATTCGTAACATAACAAGAAAGCAAAATAGGTACATAGCGTGCGCTTCACTTCTAGGTGTAAAAGAAATAGAAATAGGTCAAATATTGCTATTGCATCCTTGCGAACGAAAGCGAGACACCAATAAAACAAAATCCTGTTAATTAGTGTGCCGATGCTTATCTCTCGGGATGCACGTTACGCAATTCGGAAGCGCACGCGCCACTTTTTTGTCGTAATCTCGCGCCAAAGTATTTGTGGGAATTTTTAAATATATATATATATATATATATATATATATATATATATATATATATATATATATATATATATATATATATATATATATATATATATATATATATATATATATATATATATATATATATATATATATATATATATATATATATATAAGGAGTTCGACTCTATACTGCGGTCATTCAAATGGGAGGTTCGGTAAGTGTAAGTTTTTAAACATTTAAAATATTTAAATATTCGAGCTCCACTGTTCGTGCGCACGCATTATACTATCTAAGGCGCGCGCAGCACAACTTCGGTTTACACTTACCTCGTAATGAGTAAAAGTGGTCGAGTCCATAGCACCTACCAATACGCAATCCGTAAGTTGCATATAAGGTTTGATACTCATGTTTCGAGTCATCCATTTAGTGTATCGTACTTTAATTTTCTTTTACACAACAACCGCACTTAACTCACTGTATCACTTAACATAACCTTTAAAAACATAAACACTTTTTGGTGGACACACGAGTGTAAACGCGCGCGAAAGATAATTTAACAAAATAGCTAGGCGGGTCACTGATCTCAGTCAGCTGTGGTTAGGTCATTGACCTACGGTACCTACCTAATACGTCTAATTACCTTAGGTATGATTCGAATTTACCGTCACACTTGATCAGGCATCGGACTGGCAAAGTAATTGTAACAACATCTCGTAAATAAATTTAATTGAATTTATCCCAATAGTTACGTAAGCGTACGTATAGTTACGTAATTTCAAAAATTAATCACGTAACATTAAAATCAAAATGTGTCAAAACAATTTGGCGTGTTTAAAAATTAGAATCATCTCTGTTTACCAAAGTCATTTAATATTTCAGAAACAAACTGACGAGCGTATAAATAAGAATTATTAATAACTGTGTTGCGACATTTCGCTAACATAACATTTTTTTAATACCTTAAACAAGCCTACTTAAAAACAAAAAAAGAAAATTAATCATTCTTCTAATAATTATTAAACAAGTACATAAATATCACACGCGATCACAATCACTAGACACTCAAAACTAAATAAAAACAGATCATCTGTCTATGGCATTACGAAGTATTCGAGTCTCAACGTACTATTTAAGAAAGGAAACAAACACTTTCTAGTGTACACACAAACCACGAGTCAAATTGTGTGCGAAAGATAAGCGAAAAAATCACTAGGTAAGTCACTGACAAAAGTCAGCTGTATGGACCTACCAAACTACGTACAACTACGACATTACTTAACTTTACCTAAGTATGATTCGAATTTTCCGTCAAACTTCACCAGGCTTGAGATTGGCAAATTAATTGTGACATCATGTTAATTAACTTAATGAAATTCATAAAAACATATAACAAAACTGAATAACGTCAAGGCAGGTATTAGAAATTGATCATAGCATTTAAATAAATAAACTATGTATCACAACAATCAGGTGTGTTTAAAAATTGGACTCATCTCTATTTATAATAATTATTATAGTAGCCTCCGCCTGCTACACTCGCGTGGTATGTTGATAAAAGTAGATAGAATAGGTAGTCTATGTGTTATTTTGATGTAGAAGCTTTATTATTGTAAAGATTCATTAAAATCCATTTAGTACCTTTTGCGTGATAGAATAACAAACATCGATACATACATACACATTTCACATTCAGTTTATAATATTAGTAAGAAAATATTTCAAGTAACAACATAATCCTTTACCTAATTAAGTATTAAAATACTATTTTTTAATAATTATTAGATTTAAAAATGTTCTACTATTGTATTTATAGTCTATCACAACTAATTTTTCATAAGCTATCTTAAATAACAATCATAATTTTTATACCTTAAACAAGCCTATTCAAATAATAAAAAAGTAATGAAATACTTTTCTAATAAAATTAAATGGTGTCACACGTATGTCATCACTATACATCTGAAAAGTACACAAAATATTTAAAAAAAATAGCTCACCAAGTATCCTTAGGTTAATAGATATTTTTATAACACTGAACTATTTTTCACAGTATCTATTAAACATATTTATTACCATATCTTTCACAGTAATCATTGTTTAAACATTTTTGTACTTCTAATAACACAATTATTGTCATTAATTCACTGTTTTTACACATTCGAAACTAAAAATGTAACACGCGTAATTTCTAACGTCTGGAGATACCGGAAGTTTTTTGCAACTAAAGTTAAAAAAACAAGGAGAAATGCAAGTGGGAGTGAGACGAAGATACTCAACGAAGACTCGAAGGACAAGGCCGCGCTAGCGGCGAAACTGATAGATAACTTAAAACGAATTATCATTATTTAAAAATATTTACTACATAATTATAAAATACAGAATTACGTATTACGTAAAAATAAATAAAATATTACTCAACAGTAGTACGGCGGAGTGTTAAACATGTAATTCGTTTTTTCAAAAGTATTATTTAAAAATACCCTAGTACATTAATAGTATTGAACTTCGCTAGTTTACACAATATTATGAAGTCTCATTTTTCGCATGACCTCTGCAAACTTACGTATTATTTTAGTTATTGAATTCTAAATTGTTTGTTTTTGTTACTAAACCCTTATCATCAACCACATATTAGCTTTCTTTATAAAAAATGATGAAACCGTACTTCATTGAAAACTGAATGAACTATGGGTTAGGTTTGTTAAAAAAAAATATTACCTACTTCATTTACTAGTTACTGAACGTGGAAAGAGGTAGGTACTATAAAGTCTCGAATTGAATTAATTTACAATTTCAAAATAATTCGATTTAAAGTAAGTTCAAATCTACCAAGGAGAAATTTTGTTCTTTGTATCTTACATTCTCTTATTCTCTTTAAAGGTCATGTCACGGAAAGTGTCCTTTAATGTCGTTTAATGTGAGGTCGAAGCATCAAGTTTCAAGGTCACTACTATTAGCCGTGATTTTCGCAATTAAAAAAATAAGTCGATATTTGACTTATTATTATCTACTAATAATGTAATAACATATTATTAACAATACAACTTCAAAGAAAGATAATAGGATTGAATGCACTTAATTTACGTAACAATTTTTTATGAACTAAAATTATTTTGTTTTCAATTATTATTATTTACAACTTTTTAATAATAAAAAGAATCTATTATAAGACAAATAATTTTTCTACTTAAGCACTTACGTATTTTATCCTTTTTATAAAATTTTAAGAGTTCATTCATTAGAATGTTTTATTGTGTTTTAGTAAATTAAAGTTATTCCATAAGTAAAATTGAATTTGAAATTGAATTTGATTAATACACGACAATAATAAATATTAGTGTTGATGTTGTTGTATGTACCTAATATGAGTATTATGAAAACAATGTTATAAAAGTCCAATGGCGCTATTTCACGGTTCAATAATACGGTTAAATAATAAAACGATAAAACATCGCCATTTTATTATTTATAAATAAATGTATTACTGTTGAAATATTATAAAAGTAAGAAAATAAATCAGTTTAGTAAGAAAATTAATCATATTTTATACGGCAGTGTGGAATGCAGATTAAAAAAAAATCTGTTTTAGGTAGCTAGTAATATTATTCTAATTTGCTAAACAAAAATAATTTTATTGTTCTGTTTTGGCACGTATAAAAAAATAACAGAGATATGGGAAGTGGGGCGCCGGGGTACGGGCGGTACGGCCATCGCCGCTGCGCAAGAGTCTTTCTCCTTCATCGTTAGGCCGGGTGCAGGGGGTGGGACAGAGAGGTCCCGGGATCGCACGTCGCGCGTCGGCGTGGTTATTAGAATTATTAGTATTTGGTTAGCCCTTAGAAATTGCGATACAATGAATTGCTCGCGCAACTACAAGTTGATATTGCTATGTTTTTTTTTTCATTTGTTAAGTGTGTAGGTTAGGTTAGAACTTAACACTTGTTTAATATTATACGCGTTGTCATCATATTGTCTAATTTCTATTAATTCAATTTTATAAACTCAAATAATCATAATAGTTTTTTAAAAAGAGATATTACTGTAAATAGGGATTATTTAAATTTTTAAACATGCCGAATTGTTGTGACAAAGTCGTTGATTTGTAATGTTTTAATTGACTTTAAATTCGTGAAAATAGTGAAAATATGTTATTATAAATTACGATTTTTATAAACACGTATAGGCTATGACAAATATCGTGCAAAATATTAATACAGTGGGTATAACAAATGACATCAAAATTATGCTTTGATAAAAATTGTGAATAAAATATTCAATTGGTGTTATCTAATTTGATTTATTTTGTTTATTTGTTTCGGAGGATACTTCGTGATGCCATAGACAGATGATCTGTTTTTATTTAGTTTTGAGTGTCTAGTGATTGTGATCGCGTGTGATATTTATGTACTTGTTTAATAATTATTAGAAGAATGATTAATTTTCTTTTTTTGTTTTTAAGTAGGCTTGTTTAAGGTATTAAAAAAATGTTATGTTAGCGAAATGTCGCAACACAGTTATTAATAATTCTTATTTATACGCTCGTCAGTTTGTTTCTGAAATATTAAATGACTTTGGTAAACAGAGATGATTCTAATTTTTAAACACGCCAAATTGTTTTGACACATTTTGATTTTAATGTTACGTGATTAATTTTTGAAATTACGTAACTATACGTACGCTTACGTAACTATTGGGATAAATTCAATTAAATTTATTTACGAGATGTTGTTACAATTACTTTGCCAGTCCGATGCCTGATCAAGTGTGACGGTAAATTCGAATCATACCTAAGGTAATTAGACGTATTAGGTAGGTACCGTAGGTCAATGACCTAACCACAGCTGACTGAGATCAGTGACCCGCCTAGCTATTTTGTTAAATTATCTTTCGCGCGCGTTTACACTCGTGTGTCCACCAAAAAGTGTTTATGTTTTTAAAGGTTATGTTAAGTGATACAGTGAGTTAAGTGCGGTTGTTGTGTAAAAGAAAATTAAAGTACGATACACTAAATGGATGACTCGAAACATGAGTATCAAACCTTATATGCAACTTACGGATTCCGTATTGGTAGGTGCTATGGACTCGACCACTTTTACTCATTACGAGGTAAGTGTAAACCGAAGTTGTGTGTTATATATATAAGGAGTTCGACTCTATACTGCGGTCCTTTAAATGGGAGGTTCGGTAAGTGTAACTCATCACATTCCGCATAAAAAAAATCCCAAAAATAGTTTTTAAACATTTAAATTATTTTAATATTCGAGCTCCACTGTTCGTGCGCACGCATTACACTATCTAAGGCGCGCGCCGCACAACTTCGGTTTACACTTACCTCGTAATGAGTAAAAGTGGTCGAGTCCATAGCACCTACCAATACGCAATCCGTAAGTTGCATATAAGGTTTGATACTCATGTTTCGAGTCATCCATTTAGTGTATCGTAATACTTTAATTTTCTTTTACACAACAACCGCACTTAACTCACTGTATCACTTAACAAAACCTTTAAAAACATAAACACTTTCTGGTGGACACACGAGTGTAAACGCGCGCGAAAGATAATTTAACAAAATAGCTAGGCGGGTCACTGATCTCAGTCAGCTGTGGTTAGGTCATTGACCTACGGTACCTACCTAATACGTCTAATTACCTCAGGTATGATTCGAATTTACCGTCACACTTGATCAGGCTTCGGACTGGCAAAGTAATTGTAACAACATCTCGTAAATAAACTTAATTGAATTTATCCCAACAGTTACGTAAGCGAAGGATTTCAAAAATTAATCACGTAACATTAAAATCAAAATGTGTCAAAACAATTTGTCGTTTTTAAAAATTAGAATCATCTCTGTTTACCAAAGTCATTTAATATTTCAGTAACAAACTGACGAGCGTATAAATAAGAATTATTAAAAACTGTGTTGCGACATTTCGCTAACATAACATTTTTTTAATACCTTAAACAAGCCTACTTAAAAACAAAAAAAGAAAATTAATCATTCTTCTAATAATTATAAAACAAGTACATAAATATCACACGCGATCACAATCACTAGACACTCAAAACTAAATAAAAACAGATCATCTGTCTATGGCATTACGAAATATTCGAGTCTCAAAGTACCATTTAAGATAGAAAACAAACACTTTCGAGTGTACACACAAACCACGAGTCAAATTGTGTGCGAAAGATAAGCGAACAAAATCACTAGGTAAGTCACTGACAAAAGTCAGCTGTATGGACCTACCAAACTACGTACAACTACGACATTACTTAACTTTACCTAAGTATGATTCGAATTTTCCGTCAAACTTCACCAGGCTTGAGATTGGCATATTAATTGTGACATCATGTTATTAACTTAATGAAATTCATAAAAACATATAACAAAACTGAATAACGTCAAGGCAGGTATTAGAAATTGATCATAGCTGTACACTCGTCGTTCAGATATTTAAATCTTTTGGTTTAAATTCGTTTCTTAATTCGTATTTAACTCGTTAATTCGTTAGTCAAATGTATCCGTTCTATTCGTTTTAAAATCGCGCGCCATTTTGGTCTGGCCAATAGCATGGCTCTTAAAGAGCGTACCGTGGTATCGCATCCAATTGGTTCGGACCGGGTGACCGAAACACGAAGCGAGTGCGCGACTGGAAGAATAACTTCATTAGAAGAAAAAAAAGTTTTCGGGATCGAGACCGTTGCTGGTTTCATATTCAGAAGTTGTAAAAACAATTATTAACATTGTGCGTCCACAAGGAACCCTTCGATACTCCAAAGTGTTTTAATTCAAGTCAGTGTACACGGACATCTAGAACAATTCAAGATTGTGTGTAATTCTTTCGCATCCAGCTGTATTAGGCCACCACGTGCTGTCTACCCACAACGGAAATAAGGCGTCCAGAGTTTAGCCAGGTGCCCGGTCTGGTGTCCCAAGATACTACAGGTACGTGCTTGTTGTTGACCAGACCATCGCGTGTAATTAAAGTCTTGAACCTCAAACATCGTTTTTATATCGACAGAACAATTTCCATTTCTTATTCGTGTTCTGACCCAGACTGACGTTACCGAACCCCCTTTTAGAAGGTTCGTTTCGTCACATCTTTTTGGTGCCGAAACCCGGACTAGGTATCTGTTACACTTATCGGGAATCTTATTTAAATTCAATTTAATATAGCTGGTATTTATGTGTAAATTGGTCGTACTTAATCGTAAAATATAAACTATATAGGTTTTAATAATTTAAAGTATTCATCCGTAATTAAACATTCGTAATTTTCATGATTTCGTTAATACGTAAATTATAGATTTATATTCGGCCATATTTATTCAATTCATACAAATCTGTTTTACATATCGTTACCCATTCGAGAATATTCGTTTCATTCGTTTCCTTCGTTCTTGTCATTCAACACTAAGCGCTAATCATAATAATTATTAGATTATCTATATTCATTCATTCTTTTCATATTTATCGTACAGAATGACAATAATCGTAAACAATACTGACTAAAAGATTTAATTACATTATTCGTTTTGTTAATAATAAACCATCGGTTTACAACTTATTTACTCGTAAATTCTTATTCGAAATAATATATTAATTGTTACGGATCACATATAAACAATCTAATTATCTTTTGTCGGTGTTTATATGTATCTATTCGGCTGTGACTGTTCTATATATTAATTTTTTTTTCTCGTTTCGTTAAGTTACAAAACTATTCGTTCAAGTTATTATATTAACAATCTCATTGTTCATCGGTGTTAGTATAGTATTTGAAGTATAATCGAAAACGATTGTAACTTAATTATATACGTTTATAAGTCTTTTGAAATAAAAGAGCTGAATTCGTTTTTCGAAATAATAACTAAATATTAGGTATTATTATTAAATTCATTTCTATTTCTTACACATAAATAAGATTACGTGAATCTTATTTTGTTAGTCGTCGCATAATTCGACGGGTCGGTAATTAGCGATCTTTTCTATTCACTTCGCGGCGGCCGGCGCAGTGCCCTGTTGTTTACAATCTGAACGCTTATACATATCTATAACCATACGTTTTATGCGTCATCGCTTACATTCGTTTCGTTTGTTGTTTATTTCTTTATAGAAATTATTATACGTTAATATTTTTTTGTGTTGCTTGCTTTATTAGTTTCATTTTAACATGTCATTTAATACTAAACGTTCAGTTCGTAAACTTAGCACGGCAAGTAAATCTAAAGCGAAGTATAGGGAATCGGATACATATACGGTTCAAGATTTACCATCTTTACGGCGTAAACGTACGATTACTTTAAATCGTATGTCAAAGGCCTTAGAAAGGCTAGGTAGCCAAGCTAAACATGATGGTAGTCAATTCGATCTATTTTTTTCGTATTGTGATCGCGTGGAGAAAATTGTGTTTGATTTTGAAGACGCACATTTCTCTATTCTGGGACTGTTGGAAGCGGATGACGTTGATTATGATGATAACATACAAGCGCGTTTTGACGATATTTATTTTCAAGTAATGTCATTACACCGTAGTTTAAAGAAGAATGACTTAAACTCATCCGATAGCATTAATAGCGATTTTAACCCGAGTAAGTCATCATTGTCTCGAGTTCGGTTACCCAAAATTCAATTGCCTACCTTTTTAGGTAATATTAAAAAATGGCCTGAATTTTATGATACATTTAATGCTCTTATTCACGATTGTCAATCGCTTACCGACGTTGAAAAGTTCCACTATTTAATCTCTTCGCTGAGCGGTGATCCGTTGTCTCTTATTCGTGTATTCCCTGTTACGAAGGAATACTATTCGGATGCGTACGCGACCTTGGTGGCGCGTTATCAAAACAAAAGAGAGTTTGCTATTACGTGTTGGAAGGACATTTTAAATATTAATTTCAAAATTCAAAACGCTAATGATTTTCGTCGTACTTTGGATTGTATGGATGAAAATTTAAGTATCTTGAAAAAATTAAAACTTCCTGTTGATCAATGGGATTTCATAATCGTTTATTTCGTTTTATCTAGATTAGAACCAAAAATTCGTCGTGACTTTGAGGAGAAGTGTTGTAATTCCGAATTTCCGCAGTATAAACAATTAAAAGAGTTTTTACACTCAAAATGTGAGGCTCTTATCCGCGATAGTCATTTTAATGAATCCGCGAGAGGTGTTCACACTTCTAAAGAGACTTCTAAGCCTTCTGCAAATTATACTAAGCGTTCAGCTGTGTCTCATACGTTAGTAACGAATACTTCTCATGAATCTCTTCCGCCTTCTAAGACGATCAATAATATACAATCAAAGGAAGGTCGTAAATGTTCATTCTGTTCAGATTCTCATTCGATAAGTCGTTGTCAGGCCTTTCTATCTAAGTCTATAGAAGAACGCATGTCTATTGCAAATGAGCGAAAATGGTGTTTTAATTGTCTTAAGCAATCACACCAATTAAGAAACTGTACATCAATTTTCCGCTGCTTAAAGTGTAAACACAAACACCATTCGTTGCTTCATAAAGATTGTGATACTAAGGAATACCCTTCAAAAGGCGTCGATACATTTTCCGCGTCACTAATCGCTAAAGGTTCAAATAGCAATTTTGGTTCTAAATTTGTGAAAAATACAACCGTGCTTCTCGCGACGGCTATTGTCCAGGTGCTTGGCGCTGACGAGCAATATCATTCCTTTCGTGCTCTATTTGACACCGGAAGTCAGAATAATTTCGTAACTCGTAATGCCGTTCAATGTTTGAATTTAAAACCGTATCCTTGCGATCCAAATATCAGTGGCTTGGGAGGCGTAGCCGCCGATATAACCGATTCAGTTCACTGTTTTATTGCTTCTAACAACAACCGATTATTTGATATCGATTTATACGTAATTTCAAATATCTGTGGTGAGCAACCAATAGCCAAACTAGATACCGTCGGTTGGTCTCACATTCATTCGTTACCGTTGGCGGATCCTGGGTTCGATATCCCGGGTCCGATCGATATTCTATTCGGTGCTGATATTTTCGCCGAATCGATTTTAACCGAACGAATTAAAGGTAATGCGAATCAACCTCTTGCTATTAATTCGAAATTCGGTTGGCTCTTGTTAGGTCGAACGCCACTCGTAACGTCAACCTTATTACAATTTTCTCCGACATCGAAAGAGTTGACTTCGGTCATCGAACGTTTCTGGGAGATCGACAACGTTCCTCAGTCATCATCTCTCACTCCGGAAGAACATGCATGTGAACATTCCTTTGTTACCGAACATTTTCGCGATGCGTCGGGTCGATATGGGATTCGATTTCCATTCAAAGACAATGTGGAGCCGGTATTTAAAGGTTCACGTGATATCGCGTTACGGCGATTCTATGCAGTTGAACGGCGCCTAGCTCGCGATCCTATTTTACAGAAATTGTATTCGGAGTTTATGGAGGACTATGAAGTGTCGGGCCATATGTCACTAGTCGATCCAAGGGAATTGAATCAAGGTAAATATTATATTCCGCATCACTGCGTTATCAAACCTGACAGTGCCACAACCAAGTTGCGTGTCGTTTTCGACGCTTCAACGAAAGACGCGAATGGTAAATCGTTGAATGACGCTTTGCTGATAGGGCCTAAGCTTCAATCTAATATCATGGAAGTCTTACTTCATTTCCGTGTACATGCGGTTGTCTTTATGGCTGACATGCGTCAGATGTATAGACAAATTCTAGTTTCTGATGATCATAGAGATTATCAACGAATTTTATGGAGACCTTCTCCAAATCAACTCGTGCAAGAGTATCGTTTAAACACTGTGACGTATGGTGTTTCATCTGCTCCCTTCCTCGCTTGTAGAACATTAAAACAGCTGTCCGAGGATGAAGGTGCTCAATTTCCTCTTGCTAAGCAAATTTTAAATTCGGACATCTATATCGATGATGTCGTAACCGGTTGTGATACTCTGGAAAATGCTCTAAAGGCTAAATCACAAATCTTAAAACTATTTTCCTTGGGTCATTTTACCTTAAGAAAATGGGCAAGTAACGTTGGCGCTCTGCTTTCAGATCTTTCTCAAGAAGAATGTCTTCTTGATCCTAAATCATTTACCGACGATCAATCATCGACGGTCAAGGTACTGGGTCTCAAATGGGATCCTAGTTCGGATACGTTTTCATTCGATGTTAAGCCATCAAATAGAAGTTGCACTAAGAGAATTATTCTAAGTGAGATAGCCAAAATCTTTGATCCGTTAGGTTTTTTATCACCTCTCACCATTAAGGTGAAATGCTTAATGCAAAAACTTTGGATCCTCGGTGTCTCATGGGATGAAAATCCGTCTGAAGAAATAACAGCCGAATGGAAGGCTTTCTGCGATCAGTTACTGGTTCATCAGGACTTTCGCATACCACGTCGTTTTACTTCTATTAATGCAACGGCGTATGAACTGCACGGATTTTGTGACAGTTCAGAACGAGCTTACGGCGCAATTATTTATTTGCGTTCGTTATACGCTGACGGTTCAATACATAATCGTTTGCTATGCGCTAAAACTCGAGTAGCTCCTATCAAAAAACTGTCTTTGCCTCGCTTGGAGTTATGCGCGGCTGTTTTATTGACAGATCTTGCTAAATTCGTGCTTGACACATATCGTTCGAAATTCGACATACACGCCATTCATTTAAGGTTTGACTCGACTGTCGTCTTATCGTGGCTTCAATCGCACTCATCTCGTTGGACTACATTCGTGGCTAATCGCGTGAGTCATATCCAAGATCATTTTTCTGCCGAGATGTGGCATCATGTAGCCTCATCTGACAATCCTGCAGATGTTTGCTCGCGTGGCCAGCTACCATGCGATCTTATTAAAAATACACTATGGTGGTCAGGACCATCTTGGTTATCTAAAACGTCTAGTCACTGGCCAAATTCCCCAAAATTTCCCTTTCCATCAACCAATGAGGACGATCTTGTGCATTCTGAAGAGCGTCGATCAGTCGTCTTGATCGCTAATGACGGTGGTCAGGTTGAGACGCCTATCGATTATCTATTGAAACGATTTTCTACACTCGATAAAATTATTCGTATTGTGTCATACATCCGACGTTTCATATTTAATATAAAAAATTTACGCCAGCGTAAATCCGAGTCCATATTGATGGAGGTCGAAAATAATAATTCGTTACTTTTTATCGTTAAACACGTTCAAACTTCATCCTTTGGTGATGAAATTAAACGATTACCATTGAATCAGCCTTTATCGAAGCCCCTTCGAAAACTTAATCCGTTTTTAGACGAAGAAGGTATCCTAAGGGTGGGTGGTCGCATATCGCGTGCTGGACTAGAATTTGAGCAGCGACATCCCGCACTCCTACCCAGTGATCATCCTTTATCTTACAAAATAATCGAATCAATTCATCGAAAACATTGTCACACGGGGCATAACACGACCCAATACTTAATTTTGCAACGTTTCTGGATTTTGTCTGCCAAACGAGTTATTCGTCGTTGTCTCTCTAAATGCATTCGTTGCTTTAAAACCAATCCAAAACCATTGGAACCATTTATGAGTGACTTACCGTCTTATCGGATAAACCAAGTCAAACCCTTTTCCATAGTGGGTGTTGACTTTGGTGGACTATTTCGAATTAAACTCGGGACACACCGCGGAGCCAAGATAGACAAGGCTTATCTATGTTTATTCGTGTGCTTGGCCATAAAAGCAGTTCATCTCGAAGTGGTGTCGTCACTCTCAACAAATGGTTTCCTAGCCGCATTACGTCGATTCGTAGGGCGTCGTGGGCGGTGTAGCGTAATCCATGCGGATTGTGGAACAAACTTTATCGGTGCCAACAATTATTTATCGTTGTTAGATCAGGCCTCGCAAGCTGAGAGCATAAAATTTGAATTCAATCCTCCTTCCGCACCCCATTTTGGTGGTGTGTAGGAAATTCAAATCAAAGCTGCAAAGTCTCATCTTTATCGTATTGTTGGCAATCAAGTGTTAACGTTCGAGGAACTTACCACTTTGTTTGTCCAGATCGAAGCGGTTCTTAATTCGAGACCACTGTGTGCCTTAAGCACAGATCCTAACGATCTAAACGTATTAACTCCAGGTCATTTCTTGACCCAAGAACCCCTCACAACCGTCCCAGACATAGATCTTTATAACGTTAAATTAAATCGTTTGAACCGTTGGCAACTGATCCAATCGTTCCTTCAGAACTTTTGGGTTCGTTGGAACCATGAATACTTAAATTCGTTAATGCAACGTTCGATATGGACAAAGATGTCCAAACCGTTACAACTAAATTCTATCGTAGTTATAAAAGATGACAATCGTACACCGCTGCAGTGGTCGATGGGGAGAGTATCCGAATTACACGCGAGCCCTGACGGAATTGTCCGAGTGGCAACAATCAAAACAAACGATAGCCTTATTAAACGACCGTTGGTAAAGCTATGCCCTCTTCCCATAGACTGTTGATCGTTAGTTTAGTATTTTTAATTTTAATTATCTTTTCTAATTCCATTTTATTTATTTATACGTAGTTTTAACTTAGATACTAAACATTCAATTTTAACTAACTTATTACCCGGAAAATACCAGCTGTATTTTGGTGGGGAGTATGTACACTCGTCGTTCAGATATTTAAATCTTTTGGTTTAAATTCGTTTCTCAATTCGTATTTAACTCGTTAATTCGTTATTCAAATGTATCCGTTCTATTCGATTTAAAATCGCGCGCCATTTTGGTCTGGCCAATAGCATGGCTCTTAAAGAGCCTACCGTGGTATCGCATCCAATTGGTTCGGACCGGGTGACCGAAACACGAAGCGAGCGCGCGACTGGAAGAATAACTTCATTAGAAGAACAAAAAGTTTTCGGGATCGAGACCGTTGCTGGTTTCATATTCAGAAGTTGTAAAAACAATTATTAACATTGTGCGTCCACAAGGAACCCTTCGATACTCCAAAGTGTTTTAATTCAAGTCAGTGTACACGGACATCTAGAACAATTCAAGATTGTGTGTAATTCTTTCGAATCCAGCTGTATTAGGCCACCACGTGCTGTCTACCCACAACGGAAATAAGGCGTCCAGAGTTTAGCCAGGTGCCCGGTCTGGTGTCCCAAGATACTACAGGTACGTGCTTGTTGTTGACCAGACCATCGCGTGTAATTAAAGTCTTGAACCTCAAACATCGTTTATATATCAACAGAACAATTTCCATTTCTTATTCGTGTTCTGACCCAGAGTGACGTTACCGAACCCCCTTTTAGAAGGTTCGTTTCGTCACAATAGCATTTAAATAAATAAACTATCACAACAATAAGGTGTGTTGAAAAATTGGACTCATCTCTATTTATAATAATTATTATAGTAGCCTCCGCCTGCTACACTCGCGTGGTATGTTGATAAAAGTAGATAGAATAGATAGTCTATGTGTTATTTTGATGTAGAAGTTTTATTATTGTAAAGATTCATTAAAATCCATTTAAAACTTTTTGCGTGAAAGAATAACAAACATCGATACATACATACACATTTCACGTTTATAATATTAGTAAGAAAAATTTCAAGTAACAACATAATCGTAATAAACATAATAAGTGGAAAATCTAATAAGCAAATTATACCAATTGAGTTAAACATAGGGAACAACATTGTAAATTCAGAATTAGAAGTTGCAAATATATTTCAAAAATATTTTGATGAAATACCTTCAGATATAACATCTCAGTTAGAATCATCTTCATCAGCTGCAACTCAATTACTTGTAAATCATGTATCCAAATGTAATATTGAATTCTCTTTCAAGCAAGTTACTCCAATAGATGTTATAAATACGTTTAAAACTCTTAATATTAAAAAAAACAAATGATCTTTGGGGTATTTCGGTAAAATTAATTAATAGTATCATCCATGACATTGCTTCATATATAGCGTTCATTTTTAATAAATGTCTTGATACAGGTTCATTTCCTGATCTATTAAAATGTAGCAAAGTATTACCACTTTTTAAAAAGGGAAACAAAGATGAGCCTAGCAATTATAGGCCCATTTCTATACTACCTTCCTTAAGTAAAATTTTTGAAAAAATTATTTTAAATCAAATCCTTATTCATTGTAATGTAAATGGTATTTTTCATAGGGAACAATACGGTTTTACCAAAGGTCGTTCTACAACGGATGCAGGCATGGCGCTACTTAAACACATATATGACGCTTGGGAGAAATCACAGAATGCTATTGGTGTATTTTGTGATTTATCTAAAGCATTTGACTGTGTGGAACATGAAACGCTATTATGTAAGCTAGAATATTACGGAGTTAAAGGGAAGGCTCTTGATATTATTGCTTCGTACCTGTCTCAGAGAGTTCAACATGTTTCTATAAATGGAATTAAGTCATCTGGATCTGTCTTAAAAATGGGTGTTCCACAGGGATCAATTTTAGGTCCTTTATTATTTTTAATATACATCAACGATCTTCCATTCCATGTTAGAGGTGTTTGTGATATTGTATTGTTTGCTGACGATACTTCACTTATTTTCAAAGTTGACAAAAATAGAACTAATTATGAATATGTAAACAATGCATTATCACTGATACATGGTTGGTTTACAACTAATAATCTAGTTTTAAATGCCATAAAAACGAAATGTGTGGTATTTACTTTACCTAACGTTAAAAAACCTAATTATAATTTGATATTGAATAATGAGATCCTTGATGTAAGTGACACAACAGTATTCCTGGGAATAACCTTGGATACGAAGCTTCAGTGGAATTCCCATTTGTCATCTCTCACGGGAAGACTCAGCTCCGCAGCATACGCGGTTAGGAAAGTTCGCCAACTAACCGACGTTGATACAGCTCGATTAGTATATTTCAGTTATTTTCATAGTATCATCTCCTATGGTTTGATGCTATGGGGTAGCGCTTCAGATGTTAATACAGTTTTTATTTTGCAAAAAAAAGCTATTCGTAGTATTTATAATTTAGGAGCTCGGGAATCCCTTCGAGATGTTTTTAGTAAAGTAGGTATACTAACACACAGTATATTTACAGTTGTGTCACAGTATATTTATAAAAATATTATACATATCCATACTAATATTGATTTTTTTGAGAGAAATAGTGACTCGCATTGTATTAACACAAGAAGAAAGGATAAACTCATAACACCAAGCTTTCGACTTCGCAAAGTTGTTGAGAATGTTTCCTTTCTGGGGCAAGGTGTCCGTTTTTATAACAAAATACCAAAGAAATTTTTGCAGTTGTCAATCAATAAGTTTAAATTGTATATTAAAAATTCTTTAATAGTTAAAGCATATTATTCTGTACATGATTATATAGATGATAATAATGCATGGATTTAGTATAGATGAATTTCATACAGGATGTTTAATATAAACATTTGTAATTTTTAAAATGTATACAGGGTCAATGCGGACTGTGTGTACTAATTGAAACTACGTATATTATTCCTATTTAGAAACACTTAAACCAGTAGAAAAATAAATGCTATGAAAAATACGAAAAAAAAATTTTCGAACAAATTAAATCGCTAAATAGTCGAAATAAAATGCAAACAGCCTGTAAATGGTAAATAACTGTCACTGACCTCTAGGTATAGTCATCAAAGTGGCAACGCCGCTCGAGTTATCGAGCGCCGTGTCGCCCCGCCCCGCCCGCCCGAGCGCGAGCGGGTGCGCTTACGTCGGTCGCGGCGCGGCGGCATAAGTCGCCGTAGGTAGATAAGTTGACGATATACGAGCACAAGAAGCACTTTCACCCATTTAATTCTTAAATTTTTAAATGTTCAATCACATAATTCGTACCGACGGACAATATTATTTTCTATTATCGACGGACAATATTATTTTCTATTTTCGTTATTAAATTTGTGGTTGTTGCTAACGAAAGTACTTTCATCACTCCAAAGTATATTCGATAAGAAATTGACCTCACTATTTATTTTATTTAGAAACCATTCGCTTGTGTTTTACAATATTTATAAGGTTTGCGTTTATTCCGTTTTAAAACCTTATGCACAGTTTTAGGGGAAATATTAAACTGTCGCGCGGCTCTACTAAGGCTCGATGTCGGGTTGTCAGAGAAATACTGTAAAATTCTTTCCTCCAACGAGGCGCGTATTTGTCGTGATGGGACTCCCTCGTGTTGCGGCACAATGCATTTATTGTCTCTTAACCTTTGAACTGCCAGCACTATAATGCGAGGGTTACTGGGGCACATGCGTCTCTCACCATACCTTTCTCGGTTTGTTCGTAAAGCTAAGGCCGCGTTTCCGTGGCATTCCCCGTACATTAAAACCATGTCCGTGTATTCTGAAGCAGTGTACGTAAGGCGAGGCATTGTCTTAAACTCTAGTTAAGTGTTTTAGCACAATTAAAAAGTAAAATCCGTGTCCTGTCACTATAAAACATAAAAAACAACAAAAATAACACTAATATTAAGTTAAAATGTATAGTTTCGTGTCAAGCGAATAATTACTTATATTTGAAATTTTCAGTGTTTTTACGTCACTTTGTAAGATTTTCAAGTTTGCCTCAGTTATGTTGTTTTTGTTTATAAGACCTGACACACCTGCCTTCATACGAGTTTATTCTGATGCTAGGCTATCGGTGACAGATTTAATAGCAGTCATTTGTTCCTTTATAGTAACGATGTCTTCAGATATTTTATCAATGAATTCCTTTTGGTTAGTATTTATTGAAGTTAATATGGCCATCACTTGGGACATTTGTTTACGGAGTTCAGCTATTTCTGTTTTTATTTCCTTGTTTTCATCTGGTAATTTACGTTTGTTACGAAAGGTAATCAATGATGTTTCAGAAGGCTCCAAATATTGATCTGCGCTTGTGAGATTTGGTTGTGAATCACTGCGCCCTCCACTGATGCCGTATCTAGTAGGCGAACGTACTATATCCATGTTGATTTATGTTATAGTACTTGTTCCAACGACCAATATTAGGTATTTGCGTAGTGAGTATGATAAAAAATAATGAGCCCGTCTCTTTTCCCCGAGGTGAGGAAGAGCGGTTACCTCGTCGTCGATCCGATGCACTCGAAGTAGAAGTGTCATTTATTACTTTATATGCTCAGTAAACTTTGCACTTGATTTTAACAGGAATAGGACTCAAATTTGGTATTCTTAGAATTTGATAATTTAAATAAACTGTAATACACCTCTGCTCTGTACGCTCTTATATTTAAATCTGATATATTATAATTGAATCTAAAAAAATAAATAATCATTTATAATTGTTTTATTAGCGTTTACAGACGGAAAAGTGGAGTTTTCCAAAAAAAGTACAAAGTCGCGATTTTCTCGAAAACTATAAAACTTGGTACTAAGGTAAATGATGTTAAATAGATTCTAAATTACCTCTTCTATCACGTCTCCAAAAGTTTGCATCGACCCGCCTGGATATGTAATTGCAAATATTATTATTATATGTATCTATATATCTGTATGTATGTATCTATATGTATGTTTATTTCAATATATTCGTATCTCCTACTTTTAGTAGCACTATGTTGCCCGCTTATTGATGTTATCACTCACCTCCATAGGTTGACTGGAAGAGATCTCTTTTAGAGATAAGTCCACCTTTGCCTATACAGGATGACTGGTTAATTACCATCAATATTTAAGGAGAATACTCGGTACATGATTCTCATTCGAATTATGTAAAAAAAATAGGTACTTAATTTTTGACGAAATTTCCGTATAAATAAATAAAGTGTGGACACGTTCCCAGCCTTGCCGGCGGCGCGTGCGGCGGCGTTCTGATACAACACCACGCCCCCGCCCCGTGGCTAATTAGTCGGGCGAGCGCCGCCGTAAAGTCTGTACGTCCGTCTTCCCGCGCGCGCGCCTAGCGATCGATCTTACGCGTATACCTAATTTGTTGTGTGTGCGTGTGACCCGTTATTACTTTTTAGTAATTAAGTATGGCTTATCAATACACAAATGCAGAATACTTGGACATGGTTCGTGCGTATGCGCGTGCAAATGATAGCTTGCCGGGCGCAATCAATTTGTACCAGGAGATGTTCCTCAATCGTCGAGTACCCACGGCCAGCGTCATCTTAAACGCTAATCAAAGATTACGAGACTTCGGACAGTTCCGTGTTCCAACACATGCCCAAGGACGAGGTGGAGCAGCATACCCTGTCTTTCTACAAGAAGACATTCTCGAGTATTTTGAGAACAACCCAGTAGCAAGTACTCGAAAGGCTGCTAGAAGATTTGGTGTATCTCAGTGGACTGTGTGGAATCTACTTCACAAAGAAGGGCTACACCCTTATCATTTTCGACCTATTCAAGAACTCAGTGCCAACGATCATGAGCCACGGATAAATTTTTGTCGGTGGTTTTTGCAAAACACTGACAAAAACATATTGTTCACGGACGAAGCTACGTTTACTAAGTTAGGTATTTTTAACGTACACAATGAACATTGGTGGAGTCATTCCAATCCATACGTTACGCGACAGGACGCTTATCAACACAGGTTTAGTGTTAACGTGTGGGCTGGTGTTTTAAATAACTGTTTGTTAGGGCCGTATTTCATCGAAGGAAGACTCAATGCTGTGTCATACTTAGACATTTTAAACAGTGCGGTGAATGACATGCTCGATGATGTACCATTAAGCAATCTCCAAAACTTATTTTATCAACACGACGGAGCACCCGCGCACTATCAGACGCAGGTACGTAAGTACTTAATCAATACGTTTGGAGATCGCTGGATAGGGCGCGGAGGGCCTGTGCCATGGCCAGCTCGCTCTCCAGATCTCACTCCACTGGACTTCTATTTATGGGGGGAGGTAAAACGTCTTGTATATGCTACAGAGTATGTCAACAGAGAGGAGTTGAAATTAAAAATCACTAGTGCTTTCGAAACTATTAAAAGTGACCCATTCGTATTAAATCGTGTGAAAGACAATATGCGTAAACGTGCCGAACTGTGTATCACACGAGAAGGAGCTCACTTTGAACATTTAGTAGATTAGAAGGTAGTTTAATGATTGACAATTGTTGTAAATAAGTATGATTCCATTTTTAAATACGCCGGAAATACCAAGATAGGTAAACAGTTCATATTATTTTTTGTGTCAAGTTCACACCATTTACCTAGTCAATAAATTGGTTGCTTAAACGAATGAAATATCTTGGTATTTTTGCCTGTCCTAAGCCAGGATTAAAGTATGAAGGGAATTGGATCATTTTTGTTTATCTAAGCCTGCTACCCTGTTAACACGCGGCGGCGCGCGGCGTTTGGATGTAGGTAAACTACCGCGCGATAACTAAATGTACCTACCTACATAACTGTTTTGTGTCGATAACGCAGCTAGGTGTTCACGAGATGCGTAATTAATTACATAACTTTGGTTAACTTTACTTAGAAGTTTATTAATATTTATGTTATATTAATTTTTATTTTGTCATATATGATCGTCAAATATCACGTCCTCAAGTATCGAAGGTAATTCACCAATCATCCTGTATATCTTTTAATTTTTTATTTTTTTTTTGGTACGTATAGTCTTGTTAGACATATATATATATATATATATATATATATATATATATATGTCTATATATATATATATACACATAGGGCGAGAGAGGGGAACAATACGGTTTTACCAAAGGTCGTTCTACACCGGATGCAGGCATGGCGCTACTTAAACACATATATGACGCTTGGGAGAAATCACAGAATGCTATTGGTGTATTTTGTGATTTATCTAAAGCATTTGACTGTGTGGAACATGAAACGCTATTATGTAAGCTAGAATATTACGGAGTTAAAGGGAGGCTCTTGATCTTATTGCTTCGTACCTGTCTCAGAGAGTTCAACATGTTTCTATAAATGGAATAAAGTCATTTGGATCTGTCTTAAAAATGGGTGTTCCACAAGGATCAATTTTAGGTCCTTTATTATTTTTAATATATATCAACGATCTTCCATTCCATATTAAAGGTGTTTGTGATAATGTATTGTTTGCTGATAATACTTCACTTATTTTCAAAGTTGATAGAAATAGAACTAATTATGAATATGTAAACAATGCATTATCACTGATAAATGGGTGATTTACAACTAATGATATAGTTTTATATGCCAAAAAAACGAAGTGTGTGGTATTTACTTTACCTAACGTTAAACAATAAAATTATAATCTGATATTGAATGATGAGATCCTTGATGTTAGTGACACAACAGTATTCTTGAGAATAACCTTGGATACGAAGCTTCAGTGGAATTCCTATTTGTCATCTCTTATGAGAAGACTCAGCTCCGCAACATACGTGGTTAGGAACGTCAACTAACCGATGTTGATACAGCTCGATTAGTATATTTCGGTTATTTTCATAGTTATCCTATGGTTTGATTGTATGGGGTAGCGCTTCAGATGTTAATACAGTTTTTATTTTGCAAAAAAGAGCTATTCGTACTATTTATAATTTAAGAGCTCGGGAATCCCTTCGAGATGTTTTTAGTAAAGTAGGTATACTAATGGCTTCGTCACAGTATATTTATAACAATATTATACATATCTATACTAATATTGATTTTTTTGAGAGAAATAGTGACTCACTCATTAACACAAGAAGAAAGGATAAACTCATAACACCAAGTTTGGACTTAGCAAAGTAAATGTTTTCTTTCTGGAGCAAGGTGTCCGTTTTTTTATAAAAAAAAACACAGAAATTTCTGCGGTTGTCAATGAATAAGTTTAAATTGTTTATTAAAAAGTCTTTTATAACTAAAGCATATTACATATGTACAGAAGTACAAGATTATATAGATGATAATAATGTATGGATTTAGTATAGCTGGATTTCATACAGGAATCTTAATATAAACATTTGTAATTTTTAGTTGTATATACTTAATAACACAATTTTAAAAGAGTACCTATCTAGTTTCTTGCCGGTTCTTCTCGGTAGAATCTACATTCCAAACCGGTGGGAGCTTGTCCTTAATTTAAGTACTTTTTGTGTGTTTTGACGATTCAAAAGTGCTTTTAAAAACCTATTTGAATAAAGTATTTTTTGATATTGATATTGAACCTTGCGTACGATGCGGTTCTGCGTGTCAATCTCTCCGCTAGTGTCAGCGTCATCTGCTACGCGGACGACACGTTAGTGCTGGCATCCGGGTCGAGCTTTATAATGACGAAACGGCTCGCTGAGCTCGGAGTCGAACTCGTCGTCGCAAAGATCTGCGAATTGGGCCTGCGGATAGCGCCGCATAAGATCGAGGCGCTATGGTTCCACAAGTGGCCGAATCATTCGCGTTGGTGACTCCAAAACGTCCAGACGGTCAGGTACATGAAATACCTAGGCCTCGTCCTAGACGGTCGCTGAAGCTTTGAAAAGCACTTCAAGCTCCTGGCTCCCCGGATCGAGAAGGTAGCAGGTGCAATGCACAGACTGCTGCCTAATCTCGGGGGACCGCGGGAAGAGGTTCGCCGTCTCAACGCCGATGTCATGCGATCGATGACCCTCTACGGTGCACCCGTATGGTCTCACCGACTGTCGGGCACCCGCCGCTGCAAGACTAAGATCAAGATCTTAGTCTGCAGCGGAGAGTGGCCATCCGCATAGTGCGGGGATATCGCACGACATCCTTTGAGGCGGCAACTGTCCTGGCGTGCTTTCCGCCCTTTGACATTCTGGCGGAGAGGGACGCGAGGGTCTATGACCGGATTCGCGTTCTTTGTCAAAGTGGCGGAAGTGCATCCTTCCCCTCCAGTGTACTCGGAGCGCTGAAGCGGCAGGAGCACCGGAGGGCACTCGCGGTTTGGTGAGCTCTCCGAGAGGAGCGGTACGCACACGCCTGGATGAGGAGGAAGCGACGAGTCATCTTTGGACTTACGCAGTTATTTACCGGTCACGGCTCGTTTGGAGAATACCTGTGTAGGATCGGACGCGAGGCGACGGCAGTTTGCCACCATTACGGGGTGGACCGAGACATTTCCCAGCATACGCTGGAGGTGTGTCCTGTGTGGGCCACCGTAAGGCAGGTCTTGGTCCAGGAGATTGGGCGAGATCTCTCTCTGCGAGTAGTCGTGTCGGCGATGCTCCGCAGGGAATCAGAGTGCGAGGTCGTAGTCTCCTTCTGTGAGATCGTCATGGTCCAGAAGGAGATAGCAGGGCGGGCCCGGGAAAGGGCCGATCCCGTCCGAGGCGACCGAGGCGTCGTCCTTCTGGCCTCCTAACCCCACCAGTGCCCGGGGCAGAACAAAAAAGGCACGCCGTCGGGCCATAGGTGCGTGTGATGGCGGTCCCACGCATCTGTTTTCATACGGCCCCGAGGAGGACGGCAATCGGGATGGCCTCGAACTGCCGTACGCACCAGCGAGGGGTGCGGGGAAAACAAGATCAGAATTTGCCTTCCTGAAGCGAGATTTTCCAGCGACGAGTGGAGCGTCGGACAGGAGGGGCAGCGGATGCGCATGCGCAAGCGATCTCGAGGCCTCTCCATTTCTGTGCCGAGCTAGGCCATCGCAGGGGTTTTAGTGGGTATAAATCGCCACATAACCCCCAGGAATCGGGTATCTTTTCGAAGATTTCCCCTGCGTAATAAAAAAAAAGGTTAAGTTCGTTCTCGGTGATGGATGGGATGTTCACTGCTACTTCTCTTATGGAAGGAGGAGCCATAGCGGTGGTATGTGTTCCGATGGATTTGGAAACAGCTCTCCTACGACGCGCTTGAGAAGATTTGACGTCAAGTTTTTCATGATATACCTAGGGCATCCTGGGTGCGGAGCTTTTTTTTTTTTTTTTTTGTTTTCGCAGGGGAAATCTTCGAAAAGATACCCGATTCCTGGGGGGGAGATCGGGTTATGTGGAGATTTATACCCACTAAAACCCCTGCGATGGCCTTTCTCAGCACGGAAATGGAGAGGCCTCGGGATCGCTTGCGCATGCGCATCCGCTGCCCCTCCCGTGCGACGCTCCGCTCGTGGCTGGCGGAGCTCGTCTCAGGAGGGCAAAGTCTAAAATTGCCCTCCCCGCACCCCTCGCTGGTGCGTACGGCAGTTCGAGGCCATCCCGACTGCCGTCCTCCTCGTGGCCGTATGAAAACGGATGCGTGGGACCCCCATCTCACGCACCCACGGCCCGAGGGCGCGCCCTATTTATTCTGCCCCGGGCACTGGGGCTAGGAGGCCGGAAGGACGACGCCTCGGTCGTCCTCGTCGGGCGGGATCGGCCCTCTCCCGGGCCCGGCCTGCTATCTCCTTCTGGACCATGACGGTCTCACAGAAGGAGACTACGGCCTCCCACGCCGATTCCCTGCGGAGCATCGCCGATACGACTGCTCGCAGGGAGAGATTTCGCCCGATCTCCTGGACCAAGACCTGCCTTTCGGCGGCCCACGCGGGGCACGCCGCCAGCGTATGCTGTGCAGTGTCTTGGTCCGCCCCGCAATGGTGGCAAACTGCCGTCGCCTCGCGTCCGATCCTATGCAGGTATTCTCCAAAGGAGCCGTGACCGGTAAATACCTGCGTAAGTCGGAAGGTGACTCGTCGCTTCCTCCTCATCCAGGCCTCGAAGGCCGGCAGGATCGCTGCCACGACGCGTTTGTGCGCGTACCGCTCCTCTCGGAGACGGGCGCACCACATCGCGACAGCCCTTCGGTGCTCCTGCCGCTTCAGCGCTCCGAAAGCACTGGAGGGGAGGGACGCACTTCCGCCACTTTGACGAAGGACGCGAATCCGGTCATAGACCCTCGCGTCCCTCTCCGCCAGAATGTCCAAGGGCGGAAAGCACGCCAGGACAGTTGCCGCCTCAAAGGATATCGTGCGATATCCCCGCACTATGCGGATGGCCACTCTCCGCTGCAGACTCAGGATCTTAGTCTTGCAGCGGCGGACGCCCGACAGTCGGTGAGACCATACGGGCGCACCGTAGAGGGCCATCGATCGCACGACACCGGCGTAGAGACGGCGAACCTCTTCCCGCGGCCCCCCGAGATTAGGCAGCAGTCTGTGCATCGCACCCGCTACCTTCTCGATCCGGGGAGCCAGGAGCTTGAAGTGCTCTTCAAAGCTCCAGCGACCGTCCAGAACGAGGCCCAGGTATTTCATGTACCTGACCGTCTGGACGTTTGAGTCACCAACGCGAATGGTCTGCGAAATGGGCGGCTCCGTGCCCCTCGGCCACTTGTGGAACCATAGCGCCTCGGTCTTATGCGGCGCTATCCGCAGGCCCAGTTCGCAGATCTTCGCGACGACGAGTTCGACTCCGAGCTCGGCGAGCCGTTTGGTCATTGTGAAGCTCGACCCGGATGCCAGCACTAACGTGTCGTCCGCGTAGCAGACGACGCTGACACCAGCGGGGAGCTCGACACGCAGAACCGCATCGTACGCGAGGTTCCACAGAAGCGGCCCCAGTACCGACCCCTGTGGAACTCCGCAGAAGACTTCCCTCCGAGTCCTCGCACCGTCTTGGCCCACGTACGCAATGTACCTGTCGCGCAAGTAGCTCCCGACAATCGCTTGCAGGTAGGGAGGCACACGATGGTATATTAGTGCCCCCCTAATGGCGTCCCAAGGTATAGCGTTAAAAGCGTTGACGATATCTAGGCTTATCGCCAACGCTACGCCACCTTGGGCCACCGCCTGCTCCGTCAGGGACCGGACGCGCATGATCGCGTCTACGGTCGAACGACCCTGACGGAAGCCAAACTGGCTTTCGGCCAGGTCGGGGCCGACGCTCGACAGATGCCCGCTGAGACGAGAAGCGACAATCCGCTCGAGGAGCTTGCCAGCCTCGTCTAACAGGCATATGGGACGGTACGCGGAGGGGGAGTCCGCGGCTCTGCCATCTTTCTTCAAGAGGACCAAACTTGCCTCCTTCCAGGCCGTGGGGAACGTGGCGTTTCGGAGGCAGCTGTCGAACAGCCGCCTCAGCCTGCTCCCCAGGGTAGCCGAAGCTAACACCCACACCCGTCCCGGAATACCGTCGGGGCCAGGTGCAGTGTTCCGGGCACGCAAGCGACCAAGAGCTCGGTCAAACTCCTGCTCGGTAACCCTCAACGCGTCGGACCAGGCAACCGGCGCCGCCGAGGGGACCGGGGGACTTGACCGGATTACCGGGAAGAGCGAATCAATCACCCTCCCCAGCAGATCCGGGTCTAAGGTCTCCGTCAACGGGGGCATCCACGGGCGTAACTTACCCAGTACCATACGGTATGGGCGCCCCCACGGATCCCTGTCGAGTCCCTCGAGGAGCTCGTTCCATGACCGAGCGCTGGCGTCCGAGATCGCGACTCGTAACGCCAGCTTGGCCGCCTGAAACTCCCCGTATGCTTCGGCTATCTCCTCTGGAGTTGCTCGCCTTCTCCTTCGGGTTCTAGCATACTGGCGTCGAGCGCGCAGACATGCCACTCGCAGCTGCGCGATCTCTGCCGACCACCAGTACACCGCCCTGCGCTCGGAGCGGCCTGCCCGGGGCATCGATACATCGCATATCGACGTCATCGTGTCCCTGAACCAGACCGACTCACCTTCGGGGTCGGGCAAGACCTCGTCGGCGCTTGCTGGCCAAGCCGCGACGATGGCGGCGGCTTCGAGATAGTCTCGATTTAGCCGCTTGAGGGCCCATCTTCGCGGCAGGGTGTCCACTCGTCGGCGTCGGCCGGAATGGTCGAGACGGCGGATAGCGACATCGAAAACGATGTGGCGGTGGTCAGATAGAGTGACCACCTCCTCCGCCACACGCCATCCCGAAACCATGCGAATGGCAGGAGGAGTCGCCCACGTGAGATCCACGACCGACTCACCCTGCCATCGCACGCACGTACTCACCGACCCAACATTAATGAGCCGGAGGTCCAAACCAGCCGCCCAATCGAGTAGCCTCAATCCCTTCGGATCGTCTCTAGAGTTACCCCAAGCCCTGGTATGGGCGTTGAAGTCCCCCAGGACGATCAGCGGACGGGGTAGGCATCCGCGGATGCAGTCCG
Organism: Hypolimnas misippus; assembly: GCA_037950945.1. Lineage (NCBI taxonomy): Eukaryota > Metazoa > Arthropoda > Insecta > Lepidoptera > Nymphalidae > Hypolimnas > Hypolimnas misippus. The sequence continues at coordinate 6,428,666 of JBBEEQ010000007.1, forward strand.
CCAGCCCGTCCAGGTACATCTCGTAATCGGCGAGAGACCTATTGGGAGAGACGTAACACCCTACAATGGCCAAGGGGCCCCACCTAACGGCCACGAATCCCTGCCCCACCTCGAGTAGGGAACAGGGTGGGACCCCCTCACCGCCCGCCCAATGGACGGCCACGGTGCCAGTGGCGTCCCCGAACCAGCGAGGGTGGTCGGGGACGCGATAGGGCTCTGCCACGACCGCGAGGCCAATGAACCGCTCCGCAATGGTCTGCATTAAAAGTTGCTGAGCATTGCGGCAGCGGTTCAAGTTCGCCTGCAGCACTCCTACTCCCGCGAATGGGAGACCTCCATGGCCTCCTGCGGGACAGGGTCCGGTGCTGAGGCTGGAGCCTCGGCGGTCGGCTGAGCTGGGGCAGAAGGAGCAGGTTGAGGACCACCTTTCTTCCTCCTTCCGCCCCTCGTTGGGCAGCACTCCTTAGTGCCCAGACGATGTGCCGCTGGGCGGCCCAAGTCCGAGCACAAGGGGCACCTGAGCGACTTGGCCGAGCATGAACTCGCTCTGTGGCCGCGCTCGCCACAGGCGAAGCACCGGTCGCTCCGGTCTACCCCGTTCGGGCACCTTAGCCCAACGTGGCCCAGCTCAAGACACCGGAAGCAGCGCAAGGGTCTGGCTTCCAGCGCCTCTACTCGGGCAGAGCCCCATCCTACGCGGATGCGCAGGCCCGCCGCCAACTTGCGCACAGCGGCGAGGGGACACTCGACCCAGGCGGTGCCGAGCGAAGTGGGTGTCCGTCGGATCTTGCCAACCTTGACTTTATCCGCCGAACATCCACCCGCCTCCGCGATCGCCGACGCCACTTCAGTCGGCGTCGTGGCATCATCCAGGTCGAAGACCCTTAGTTCGCCCATTTTAGTTGGGCGAGCTACCCTGACTGGGAAGTCCGTAAGGACTTCCTGCATCCGCGCAGCGAGACGGTCAGCCTTCTCATCACGGTCGGGCCCGCTCAACTTGATGAGCATCCCTCCCGTGGCGGCCCTTTTAAAGCCGACCGTCTCGATGCCGAGGTCAGACACCCGAATCCGAGCCCTTGCGGCTGCCATGACCTCGGCATATGTCGCCGCCGCGCCTTCGACGACCGTGACGGTGACAGCCGCAGTCGTCGGTGGTGGCTTCGGTAGCCTTCCGTTCTTTGGCGCCTTCTTAGCCGTGGGCTGAGGAGGCGCCTTCGGCCGCGGACCAGGTTTAGGCTTCCTGGCCGCTACCGTCGCCCAAGTCTCGGCAGGAGGAAGATCCGGCCGAGAGGAAGAAGAGGGAGCAGGCACCGAAGGTAGATCGGCTACCGGTGGAGCGGCCGGACCCGGCCGCCTCCTCCTCCCCCTCCCGTTTCTCCCCCCCTTAGGCGGAAGACTGGAAGGCTCCGAAGCCTCCACATTCGGCACAACTCTCCCCGCCAGAGCGGGCCTGTACGCTCTGTCAGGGAAAAGTTCCGCCCTGAAGGCGGCCAGCTTCGCCTCCACGAGGACTCCTATCTGCTCCAGGAGGCTAGCTTCACTGCCCCTCTGCAGACTAAGAGGAGCAGGAGCACGCGGAGCAATAGGGGCCCTCGGAGCCACCGGCGCGGCGGCAGCGCGCACAGCCGGCGCGGCGGCAGCGCGCACAGCCGGCGCGGCGGCAGCGCGCACAGCCGGCGCGGCAGCAGCGCGCACAGCCGGAGCGCCAGCAGCACGCGCAGCCGGCGCGCCAGGCGTCACCGCCCCAATGGGCGCAGCTGACGGCGCAGCCGAGCTCCCTGTCGCCTTAAAGGCGTCGAACTGCGCCGCCAGCTGCTCCATCCTCTCGCTGACGGTCGCCAGCTGGGCTCGGAGGTTCGCATTCTCCCTCTCGAGCCTCTCCACATCGGCGTCTTTCGATTGACGCCGCAGGAGCTCAGCGACCGCCACACCCATCTTGCGCGTGGCCTCGCGCAGGTCGCAGACAAGGCTCCCTTTGATCTTCCGGGAGCAGTCTGCGACCTTCTTTATGGCCAACAAGTTGTTGGCGATGCAGGCACCGATTTCCGTAATAGGGCGTGCCTGCATCTCCGCCTTGAGGGCGTCGGGTCCAGGTGGGTGCGGAGCTTATTACGCACCGCGCGATATGGACGTCCCTACAGATCTTTATTTAGTCCTTTAAGTAATTCTTCTCGAGCCATTGTCTCCGCGCTTTTGATGATCAGATGCAGAGTCTTTTTCAACTGTCGTCTGCAACTCTCCCTCGAGCGTTGGATCGACGCCATTGTGCCTCCGACTCCGTACAAAGGCTCTCCTTGCTCTGTTGTAGGCCGCCCAAAGGCACTAATGACCACCAATATACTTGACGACGCATTGGTCTCCGGCGTACTCGCGGCGTAGCCGCATCACAGATTTCAGTGAGAGCACTGTGCATGTGGCCTGCTAGCCACGCTGGCGGCTTGATGGTTATCGAAAGAGGTCCATCGCTGTACAATGGCGACTTCCTTCACACGACTCGTACGATTAAAGAAAAACGACTTGTACGATTCTAGAAATCCGCAGGTACAGCGGAACTGGAGATCTTTAAACGGATGCAGTTATGATCCGAGAGCGTCTCCACTCTACTAAACTCTCCAGTCTCTAATCCTACAGGTGACAGCGGGGATGGCGAACGTTAAGTCCATCACAGTCCCTCCCCGTTGCCGTACGCAAGTATATGCTGTTCCCTTATTAAGCAGGGACAGTCCGCAAAACAAAGACCAGACCCGGACTACTCTCCGTTTTTCATTGGTAGCAGGGTTCCTCCATTCCCGGGACTTAGCATTGAAATCACCGAGAACAATGGTTTGCCTCGACGTCTGCCTGCATACTGCAGCTCTAACAGAATCGAGGAAAATTTCGAATTCCGATAAGTTACGGTTGGGGTAGAAATAAATGCCTACTATTACATGTTCCCTCCACCCTACCACCACATATCCAGAGCTCCTTTCCAAAATATTAAGGGGATGGCTAGACCTGGATCCAATCAGGACCGCCACCGTGCCGCTAAAGTCCCCCGCCCAATTTGGTTGGGGGGGGGGGGGGGAATATAATATGGCTCACAGGCCACCGCCAAGTCTGTCAAAATAAACATGTCGTCAATATGGGTCATAAATAAACCCAGTTTCTCGAAGATGCTCTGCGTGACAAAGTTGGCCGTGCTACCGTTGTCCAGCAGTAGACGTGCAGTGTACTTCTTACCCGATGCGCCGATCACGTTCACCAGAGCTGTGGACAGTAATACATGCACAGAAGTAGCAAGCTGCAAGCAATTGGCTGAAATGCAACATTTGACGTAGACGGAGAAGCAGAGTGCAAAGAAGAGGGCAATGGATTGACAGGCATTTTAAAATCGTTGGATTCTAAATGCAAAAGCGTATTGTGCTTTATTTTACAATATTTGCAATGTGACAGTTTGCATTGCTTAGCGGAATGTCCAAAGCGTAAGCAATTAAGGCAAACGTTATAATCATTTGCTTTTTGGATGCGATTTTCAATGGATAAGCTTCTGAATGATTCACATTTGTATAAAACGTGTGCTTGGGAGCAAAGCGGACATTTATTTAAATTATTGTATAATTTTTTATGTACTTGAGTGATTTTATTAGAATTGGTTTTATTGAAATGATTATTATTTAAAGCCACAATAGTATTGTTTTGAAAATAACTAAAGTTTAATTCTACAGATTCCAACCAGTCTGCCTTTTTGTTTAAAAAAGAGGAGAATTGTGATAATGTGGGATCTCCCGATATCAAATTATTTCGATGTTCTTCCCAATCGCGACTAGTTTTTAAATCTAATTTTTTCGACATTACGTAAATGAGTAAAGTGTCCCAATATTGTGTAGGCTGATTTAATGTTGTTAATGCCCTGACATTTTTATTGAGTGTGTCAACAAGGTTTCTAATTGAAATACTAGATTCTTTTGTTATCGGTTCGACATCAAAAAAGGCTTGTATGTGGTTATTGACTAGAATGCGATTATTATTGTATCGCTCGCATAAAATATTCCATGCAATTTTGTAATGATCCCCTTTAAAATCAATATTTTTATCAAGGCTGCATTTCCTTGGAGTGAAGCTCGCAGGTAATGAAATTTATTTATGTCACTTATTGCAGAATTATCGTGAATTAATGACGTAAAAGTATCGCGAAATTCTAGCCAGCATTTATATGTCCCATCGAAATGCGGTAAATCTATCTTTGGCAAACGAACAAAACTTCTCGAATTAGAAATATGTGCACCTGAGTCAGCATCTTTGAAGCCCGCCTCATATACAGTACCGTTGGACGTAGCACCGAGTAGGCTGCGCGTTAGTGCCACCAGGTTGAAGTACTGACGGTCGAAGTCCTCACGTTCAGCAAAAGTATTCTCGGGGTCCTCGGAAAATAATTCTATTTGATTCTGCAAGTCATCAAACTCACTATATAAGTTTTCAAATTTATTAAAACGCTCAGCTAAGTCTAGGCGTTGAAATTCTGCCAATTCAAGACTACTTTTTATTAAAGTTAAGTAATTATTAAAAATTGTAACCTTTGATTTAATTGAGCTACGTTTTTTAATTAGTGTTTTTAAATTATCAGACATTTTAAGAGTTATAATGTTGCTAAGTGAACTATGCAATAAAAGGTTATAATAAAAAAATACAATGGAACAAAAGCGTATAATAAAAAATAAATAGCTTGTAAATTAATATAAAAAATGCAACACCTGTGCGTGGACAAAAGGGATCATCTATTCTAAGCAATAAAAACGGAACCGGTTTCAAGGTTAACACGTGTTCAGCGCGTGCGTAATTTTTGTTATGAAAATTAGCACATAATGCTATGAATGAAGTAGTCAAGCAATATATAATGTAATTTAATAAAAAATGAGATTGTGTAAAAGAAAAAAATTAAAAAAAAATTTTGGGGAAGTAATAAATTCGTCAAAAAGGTAAAGTTGAAAATAGCTAATTGGATGGACTCACTCAAATACAGTATTATACTCCCTGATATCAGATTCTAAGGACGACATAAGCTGCCACGTAGATGACGGAGACGGCTTCCACAGTTCTTTGTCCTCGGGCGAGGTCAATGTACTCGACGCGACGTGGACGACCGTTGAAAATTATTATACGGCGAATATATGCAGGTTTTTTGCTCGAAGGACCAGAAAATGAAGCTGCCTTAACGGGACTTCGGTGTAATAATAAAAAAGTGGACTGTATTAAAATATTTTAATCGCGTATTATATGTCGCGGCCACAAGAGCGTTAAGCGTCCGTCTCGTGGGTTGTCGTTCGGCTGAGTGGCCGATGCGTCGCGGCGCATACGCAGCGGGCCATGGGCCCCCGCGTCCCGCGCCTTCCTCGTCGTCGGCCAATGTGATGCGCCGACAAACACCATTTTTAACAGAAGTAGATTAACGATTTATCCTAATAATACAACATAGTTAATTTACCTGAAGAAGTTCCAAATTATAATATTGATTAATAATATTTATTATTAATAAAAGTTATTTTAAATGAAATTATTTTAATGTGAAAGGCATAACTATTTATAGCAATATTGAAAATATCGATATACCTAATTTTTAAACTTGCAAATCTCTATTCGAAAAACTAACAAAAGACGCGTCGCGCCACGCCGGCGCCCCGGCGCCTGCGATGAATGGCCGCGCGTGCGCCGGCGCGACTATATGGCGCCTTAACCGTTTAATACCGCGTACTTTTTTGCATATAAAAATTTATAGGTAATATTTAATATGACAAAACTAAGCACATAATAAACTAAGTAAATAAATAAAACTAACATAGCATATTGAATTTTATGAACTATTACTGAAATTACTCATATTACAACCATTTAAAAGAATATCCTTAAGTTATTTACAAAATAAAAAATAAAAATGTTCTAAAGCAATATGCATCATAGTATTGAGGAATAACAAGAATAAAACATAAAAACAAATAAAAGTAAATAGTATGTATCATATTATTCGGGAACACTTTTAGCAGATTTTTTAAAAGTAGTGTTTATAGTAAATTTTAAGTCGGTATTTATTTATTTATAGAAAGGTTCCTCAAGTTACAAATTCAGAGAGTACATGCTTACATTTACCATAATGGATTTATACAGATTGTGTAACTATATATAGACAAACACCACATGCATAAAAAAGTGAGAAAGGAAAACAAAAATAGCAAACTATACAAAAAAAATAATAATAAAAACAATAATAACAGATTTTGATTATTCAGCCTAGACAAAAAATAGAGGCTATACTTATGATAACACAAAATTATTAAAAAAATAAATAAAAATAAAGAGACCGATAGAGACAGGAGCTTCTTAATCTATGCTGTGTTGCACAAGGATTTTTTCTTAATATTGTTTGGCGTATTCCAAAAAATATCGATTTCTTCGGCATTCTTGTTCGATAAGCGACACATACGCGGAATTGGTGAATTAGCACCAAGTACAGTTCGGCGGATTGGTGGCACGAGTGGTATAATAGGTTGACGTGGATATTTATATGGGACTCGTAGTCGTATTCGTAACAAGATATTTCGGCAATCGTAGTAATAGTTTAATACTTTATTAAGAAAAATTAAGTCAGTTTTATCATATCGTTCTTTAATTGAACTCATTTGAAAGCATTTTAACCTATCCGCATATGATTTCCTATCCTCTGCTATACCTTCAGATTGTGCAAGGTGCCAAAGAAATCGTTTCTGCACACGTTCTAGCCTTAAAGAGTGAGTAGAATAGTGAGGTCTCCAAACGATGCTACAATATTCAAGCAAGCTACGTACAAAACTATTGAATAGCATGATTTTTGTCTTTCGCTCAGTGAAAATTTTACAATTTCTCATAACGAAACCAAGCATACGTGATGCTTTATTTACAATGCTTGTCAAATGATTATTGAAGGTCAGTTTTGAGTCAAAAATCACCCCGAGGTCGCTAACTGTGTCACATTTCTGCAACAGATGCTCTTTCATGTAACAATTCGATTTAATGATATTTTTATTTCGGGTAAAGGTCATATGAAAGCATTTTTTTATATTTATTATCATGCCATTAGTATCTGACCATTTGACAAGAGTGTCTATGTCCTCTTGTAGATGTGCAAAATCACTAATTGAGTCAATAGTTTTGAGAAACTTAAGGTCATCTGCATACATGTATGGAGTACAGTGTTTAAAACATAATGGAAGATCATTTACAAATATGTTAAACAAAATTGGTCCCAAATGTGATCCCTGTGGAACTCCTGAGGATACTATTTTATGGGTTGATTCAAAGCCACAGACTACAACATAAAATTTTCGATTTGTAAGATAGGACTTAAACCAATTGAGTAAATTATCCGAAAAGCCATAGAAATGTAATTTCGCTGTTAAAATTTTATGAGAGACTAAATCAAAAGCTTTACTAAAATCGGTATAAATAACTTCCGACTGTTTTCCTGCATCTATTTGTTCCGCTAAAGTTTCAGTGAAATCAATTAAATTTGTTGCAGTGGATCTTGACTTCATAAACCCATGTTGGTGGTCATTCATGTAGGGCTTAAAATAGTGTTGCACATACGGTATTATTAAAGATTCGAATACCTTAGCAAAGGTTGACAGTATAGATATCGGTCTGTAATTTTTAACGTTAGCTTTATGATCTCATTTATAAACAGGTATAACTTTTGCTATTTTCCATCTTGACGGGAATTCTCCAAGCTTCACTGACTTGTTGAAAATTAAGCACAAAGGTGCAGACAAAGTGGACGCACAGTTAGCGATAAAAATCGGTGAAATGTCATCAGGACCTGCTCCTTTGGCTTTATTTACTTGCTTAAGTTTATTTAGAACATCATAATAATCAATTGAAAAGCCTGATAAATTGCTATTTGATTGATTTACGAGAATTGAGTCTAACCGAAACTCAGTGGTTGGATTATGCTGATGTACGTTCGTATCACTTATAGTTCCAAAATACTCTCCAAAAAGTTCACTTATGCTCGCACCTCCGAAAACCGTGGTATATCCGTTTGTCATTTTTGTAGGATACGAATTGGCAGCATTACATTTTACTTTCATGTAAGTCCAAAATAGTTTAGATTGATGCTTAATTTTATATTCAATATAATTGATATATGAAAAGTAAATTTCATTTGCCAAATTTTCACAACGTTCTTCCAAAATACACAATGATACTTCATCCATTGGGTTTTTATATTTTTTATATTTGTTGTATAATTTATTTTTTTGGCGGGTTAATTTAATAGGCTTATGAGAAAACCATGGCGGATATTTAGAACTCTTTGTTTTATACGTTGGAATAAACTTAGAGATTCCCTCATTTAGGAGGTCATAAAAATTTTCAACCATTTTATCAATGTCAAAACTATCACTAAACAAATCGTGCCATTTTATATTCCTCAAGTAAGCATTCATTTCTAAATAATTACCTTTATTAAAGTTATATCTGATTTTGTTTGGCTTGCCATTTAATACCTTTGTTTGTATATCGGAGAGGTACGCGATGATCGGTAGATGTTATCTATCTATTTTGCTTAACGATTTCATAGCGGAAACTACTAAGCAGTTTTTTATATTTGTAAGAAGAACGTCCAAAATCTTTTTCATGCTATTCAAAACGTAATTACATTGTCGCAATTCATTTACATTACAGAAATCAACAAATATATGTTCTAAGTTTGAAATATGATAGCTTGGAGATACACTACTCTGGATGTTTTGAAATAATTTCCAATCAATACCACCCAGATTAAAACCGCCCACAATACAGGTGTTATACTTATGATATTCTGAGATCCTGTTACAATTATCAGTAAAACGATTTAAGATATTTTTATTAACTGAAGGAGGTAGATAAACCGCACATAGAGCAAATTTCGATATACAATGGTTACCCACGTCTACTATAACCCATAAATCCTCACATTCACTTTTCCATTCCTGCATACGCTGACATTCTATTTTTTTAGATACGGCAATTAAAACTCCTCCTCCATCTTTTTTTCCTTGGTATTTTGACAATTTTCTGTCTCTTCTGAAAACCACATATCTACTGTCAAACAGCTCTGTATTAAGAATAGTTTCATTTAGCCACGTTTCAGTTAAAACAATTATGTCATAATTACTACAACAAACATTTATAAAGAAGCTTGTAGTCTTAGTTTTTAAGCCTCGAACATTTTGATAATATATATTTAAAGTTGCGAATGTTATTATCTAAAGTTTACAATACTTCTATTATAAAAATAAGATAGAGAGAATATATATGTAATTACAAAAAAGAAAGTGTATTATCTAAGTTTTTTTAAAAATTCTAAATCTCTAACTAATATACAATCCGAGAAATCAGTTTTACGCATGAAGATTCGGCCATTCTTGATCCAGACATGCCTATATCCCTTTTCCTTTGCAGCTGTCCTCGTTGCTGCGTGAAGAGTTTTGTTCGCAGTTGATAGATGTTCAGTTACAAAGATAGGCTTTTTATCTCCACTTAAACCAATATGTGTAGTATTTAGTTTATTATCAGGGTTCATTTTATTAAATTTTATCACCGAGGACAGTAAAACGTCTAGAGCTCTAGGAGAACTTAGCTGTACCACTATCGACCGGGGACGAGTACTAGTTGCATTCATTTTTGATATTCTGGTATACTGCAAAATGTTCTCTTCCTTTAAGTTACAATCGAGAGTTTTGAACAAATGAGTGATCATGGTATTAAGGTTTTCATTTTTATGTTCAGGGATACATTGAATTTCAACATTGTTGATCTTGCCTGCTGCTCCAGAATGTTCATTTTGCTAGTAAGACTCTTGACTGCAGAGGAGAGGACATCATTTTGATCTTGTAATTCCTTAATATTTTCAGTATAAGTAGCTAACCTTTTGATAATATCTTCATACTGACAACTCATGAAGTTCATAGACTCTTTAACTTCTCTTATTTCGTTCTGAACAACCTTCAACTCTTTATTTAAGACACTGGATAATTTACTATTGAAATCATTAGATAATTGACGCATTTCAGTTTTAACTATATCGGCAATAATTTCACGAAGGTTCTCAATAGTTATCGTATTAATTGGTGATGGTTCTGGTGGTGATGAAACTGCCTGTCTTTTTGTTGAGCGTTTAATAATATATATAAATAAACATAAAAATGAAAACCTTAATACCATGATATATATATATGAAATAAAAACGCCTTTCTTCTTATTTATTAATATATTTCAGTACTTTCGGTGAGAACATTTAATACAAAGTACAACTTTTATACTGACAATACTAATTGCTAGGGACAATAATTACAACCAGTTGACCAAGTGACTCTTGTCAGTGCCCCTGACCAACTAAAAAATATCGACCAGCCCATCGTTTTTTTATAATGCTCCCCATTATAGTCAAATCACTTACTTTTTTAACAATATTGAATAAAATAGTCAAATCAAATACCCTTTAACAAGCTTAAATGTCAAGTGAAAGACTTACTTAAAAACTAATGTAATTGCCTTAGAACATTATAAACTAATAAAACAAGTAATATTTAAAAATAAAATACAAATTTTGAAAATCATCACATTCGGCCATCCGACAATGTGTTGCCTCCCGGCACACATACTTAACGTTTGTTTATTATTTATTCATTAATATTATAACAATTATTTTGAAAATCATCACAAATTTTTGCTTATATAATTAGATACATATTTTTATTAAGCTTAAACTAGTCGAAATTATTTACAAAATTTATTTATCACAAGTTTCACTATCACTAGAATCACTTTTGTCCGTATTATCTACCTCTAATGCTTTTACATGTATCCAAGGTCGAATTCTGTCAACCGCAATAACAGTGGAATAAGGTTTTCCTTTTTTTATAAAGCCAGGCACATCAGTTATCCTATAGCGGTTATTGCCTAAAACTTCATTTATTCTGTAAGGACCAACAAACTTTGACAGAAGCTTTGTACTTTTACCGTCATTATCAAAATTATTTCGAGAAATTTTAACCAAATCACCCACATTATACTTTACTGCGGGGACCCGATTTGAATCATGAATTTCTTTTTGTTTAACTTGATGCTTTTTAATATTGTCACTTATATGCTTTCGAAATTCTTGTAAATTATGACTACTTGTCGATGTTTCTGCATCGAGCTTGTTTGACAAAATATCGCGCATTTTTATCCCAAACATCGCTTCTGTCGCCGTTTGCTGGGTTGAGGCATTAAGTGTGTTATTAATGCCCCACTGAATTTTTCCCAGACATTTGTCCCAGTCTCGCTCATGGCCGGAGAAGTTTTGTGTTGACAATGAGTTTAATATGGTTTGATTAAATCGTTCAGCCTGGCCATTTGCTCTAGGACAAGCTACTGCGTTTAAAATATGTTTAATGCCGAGATTACTACAAAAAGCTTTAAAGGCTGTTGATGTAAAACACGTGCCACGATCAGATACAATTCTAGCTGGATTACCGAAATCATAAAATAGTTTTTCAAGAATTTTGATTGTACTTTTTGTTTTTAAGTCCCTGACTGCCCTTACAAATACGTATTTCGTAAACCCATCGACTATGGTAAGAATATGCGTATTTCCGTCTTTACTCCTAACAAAAGGTCCAAGGTGATCTAGATGAATCGTGTGAAATGGTATTTCGAACTTTTCTAAAGGGTATAAATATCCAGACTTTTGCTTTGATATGCTATCCTTATTATAAGCGCACTCTAAGCAAGCTGAAACATATTTCTTTACAAATTTTCTTAGTTTAGGAAACCAATATAAATGTTGTATTCGTTCAAGGGTTTTAGCATATCCCAAATGGCCAATATCGTCATGATTAGCGCGACATATTTGCCATCGAGCGCTTCGTGGAACAGCCAAACATAACCTATCATCTACTTTCCTATATACCGCGTGATTCTTAACAACAAAATGTTTTTTTATGTCCTTACATTCTTGATCATCTTCAGGTTTAAGGATTTTAAAAATACGGGATATTTCAGGGTCTGCTAATTGCAACGAAAGGAGCCAATTTTCTTTTTCAATAGTATAAACATTAACAGATGGATTAACGTCTGGCTCCGCTAATAGTCTTGTGTTTCTGCTTAATGCATCAACGTGAGACATTTTGATACCTGGTCGGTATTCAATTTCGAAATGAAATTCACTTATTTGCAACCACCACCTAGCTATTCGCGGAACTAAATTTCTTTTAGTTAATGTTGTGCGAAGAGCAGCACAATCGGTGTAAACTTTAAAATGCATACCTAAAAGATAAACTCTGAATTTCTTTAAGGAACACACAACAGCGAGTGTTTCCAGTTCGTATGAGTGTAGATGTTTCTCCTCTGGAGTGGTCTGTCGACTAAAATATGCAACTGGTTTTAATATTCTAGCATATTTTTGCCACTGCATAAGTATACCGCCTACTCCTAACGAACTAGCATCGGTATGGAGTTCCGTCTCAAGAGTCGGGTCGTAAAGTGCTAAAACGGGTCTATCGAGTAGTTTATCTCTTAATGTTAAAAATGCTTGACCTTGTGTTTCCGACCAGTACCACTGACTTCCCTTTTTGAGTAAAGACGTTAGAGGCCGTACAATCTCCCCATAACCCTTAATGAATTTTCTAAAATAACCAGTTAATCCAAGAAATTGTCTAACTTCGTGAATATTACGCGGTGTAGGAAACTCTTTGACGGCTGCAATTTTTGTTTCACCCGGGCGGATACCACTGGGCGAAATATCATATCCAAGGTAACTCACAGAGTTATTAAAGAAACTACATTTTGTAAGCTTTAGCGTTAAACCAAATTGCCTAAAAATATTCAAAACATCTTCTAATCTTTGGAACATTTCATCTATATTTTTAGATGGGATAAGAACGTCATCTAAATAAGCTAACGCGAATTCAAATCGTCGGTTACCGAGTATTTTATTAATCATCCTTTGAAAAACGGCCGGCGCATTAGCTAGGCCAAAAGGCATTCTTTTAAACTCAAAGTGCCCATCGGGTGTGACAAAACCTGTAAGATGTTGGCTTTCTTTAGCCATAGGGATTTGATAATACCCTGATGCAAGATCAAGGGTCGTAAAGAAACTATTACCACTAAGGTTAGATATTTGGTCTTCTATAAGGGGTAGTGGAAAACGGTCTTTTATAGTTTTATTATTTAAAGCACGAAAATCAACGCATAACCGTTGTTCACCAGTTTTCTTTTTAACCATTAAAATTGGACTGGCATAATTGGAGCTAGATTCTTGAATAATATCGTTTTGCAATAATTCTCCTATTGTTTCCCGAACTTGTTCTCGTTCGTAGTGAGAGAGACGGTAAGGACGATAGATCACTGGTTTATTATCAATTAAATCTATTTTCATTTCTACACCAACTGCACATCCTATTTCCGCGAGATTTGTAGCAAAACAATCGCGGTAACTTTGTAACAATGAATAAAGTCTGTCTAATTGTTTGTCATCTAGCCCTGGTCCAGTTTTAATGTCAGCTCTATTAAGCGGTTCTAAAGTTGACGGATCTCTTACTATTCGATTAACTTTACACAATTTATGTTCATTAAACGGGACAGCTCTTGTTAGCAAAATATTTTGACCGAGGACAATAGACTTTGGGGACAAATTAGTAACAAAAAGGTTTCCCTTGCCGTTGGTAATATTAAAAGCGCCTCTTAAGAGGCGATACTCACAACCTGGTTTAAATAATAATAATAAATAATAAAAAATATTTATTGGTCAAATAAAATTACACTACAGACACTACTATCACCACAATGAATGAAAAAAAAAATTAAAGATACATAAATAAACAAGTGCAAAATGAAATTAAATTAACAAAAAAAAAAAAAAAAAATTGAAAAATTTAAAAAGTCCTTACAAATACACAAAAAAAAAAAAAAAAACAAAAGTAATAATAAGTGCGCAGCAGTGTAATTTGACCAAAAGGGGACCACTCAGTGTATGTAGAAACAAAGATGCTTCTACGCTGATTTTCAGTGGACTCCTGATGTCAATATTGACAGCCATAACAGATAGGTAAAAAAAAAATGGAAGTAAATAAAAATACAAAATTCCTATACGAATATGTATGTACGAATACGAATAATGAACAAAAAATTAATGTTAAGAGTCGAGCGTGCGAGACGGGGCGCGTCGGGACGCGCGGGAGCACGGCATTAAGCATAAAAAATAAAAATATCGGACGTGCTATTCAGTGCAGACCGCGGCGTCTGACAGCCAACACCGTGTTCATAGCACGCTGCTCGTTCGTCTAACACACGCAAATAACACCATAAATGCAAACAACGACATTAAAAATATATAAGTTTAAAGTTAAAAGAATCGGTAAAGACATTATCAGGTAAGAAAATATATATGTATAAGTGTGTGTGTGTATAATAATTCAATGAGATGTTATACAATTCAAGTAAATTGTAATTATAATCTATAACAAAAGATGTATATACTTTCAATTTGAGAAAAAAAAAAAAGCTATTTGATGAAGATGAACTGTAATATAATACATAACAAGATTGTAATGACCTATGATAGACATTACTAACATAATTGATCTTTCTTTCTTTAAGCTAAGGACTTAAAAACTATATAAATAAAAAGGCTGGACGGTTCAAGTGATGTTAAATAATACTACTACATGAGGAAGCCAAGGTCACGTAATGAAATAGAACTAACTCACCAAGCGCTGTACTAAACCTAGTCTGTTGTTGTCGGACCGCAAACAATCAGGTTCGTATCATGAAATTATAATATATTAATTTGTACAAATATATAATTTGTCATATACATACATAAATATAAACATAATTTAAATTATCATGATATTGATAGTAGATTAAATATTATATATGTATACCCATGTAACAAATTAATAATAAAAAAAAAACAATAATAATAACATTTTAATACAATGACAACAATAATAATAAGTAATTATTACGTTTTGTTTGTATTACGTATTTTTTTGTTTTTCTAACAAAAATAATTTATACTTATTCCTAAAATTTGTAATCGTTTTCAGGTTACGAAAGGGAGGAGGCAGGTCATTCCAGCACTTGGTGGCGCAGAAACTAAAGCTTCCTCGGAAACTTGCTGTTCTATGTATTGGCATCCTAAGTTTAAACAAAGACGCTCTTGTAACATGCTCACTATCGTTATTTCCGAACCACTGTAACTTATGATAGAGGTAAGGTGGAACCTTATACTTTATAATACCAAAAAGTAATGTAGCGAAATGTAATTGCATACGGTAATTCATTTTTAAGATGTTAGCATTATTTAAATATGGTGTGACATGTGCACGCGGCGGAATATTGAAGCAGTAGCGGGCGCAGGCGTTCTGTACCCGTTGGATGACTTTTTTAGTACGTGCCAGTAAACGGGGTCCTACAACTGCATCGGCGTAATTAAATTTGGACAGAACTAAAGCCTCACAAAGCCTAATACGAACTCTAGTAGAAATGGAGTCTCTAATGTTATAAAGAATTTTTAGTCTATAAAAACAATTTTTGGCAATATTGTTTACATGCTTTTCAAAACGGAGTTCCTCATCAAATAGAACACCTAGGTTGCGCGCTTCAGACACTCTCTGTATACGTTCACCTTTTATTACAATATTTGGATCATAATTACTTATTATTTGAGTTTGACGTACTGTACCAAGTATCATATATTTAGTTTTGTTAGAATTAATTGTTAGCGTGTTTGAATGTGACCAGTGAGCTATAAGTTCCAAATCTTGGTTGAGTTGTTGCAAAGCTGTTTGTATTTCACATGGCTTAAACGAGATATACAACTGCAGGTCATAAGCATACAAATGGTAGTTGCAGTGATTTATTTGTTTTACAATATCGGCTATATAAATTGAAAATAAAATTGGCCCTAAAATTGAGCCTTGTGGAACTCCCCTAGTAACCTGACTTATACCAGATTTAGAAACACTACCATCTTCTAACTTTACCTCAACGGTTTGACTGCGGTTACTCATGTAGCTTGCAAACCATTGTACAGCTTTATTGTCGAAACCATAATATGACAGCATGGCAATCAACAATGGAATATTTATGGTGTCAAATGCACGAGAGTAGTCCAGAAGCACTAGAATGGTACCCTCCCCCCTGTCCCGAGCAGATAAGATGTCATCGACAACGTTTGCTAATGCAGTCGTAGTTCCTCTCCTTTTTCTGTATCCGGATTGTTTATCTGGCAAAATGTTATTTAGTTCTAAATACTCTCTGAGTTGATTACAAACCACTTTTTCAAGAATTTTGGACAAACACGGAAGAATACTAATTGGTCGCAAATCTTTAATTTCTAAAGGAGTATTGATCTTAGGTATAGGTTTCACAATAGCCTTTCGCCAAAGATCTGGGAATATGGAAGTTGTTATGGAGCAGTTGACTATTTTTGTAATTAGCTTTATTGTGTATTGAAGGGTGGGTAATAACATATCTAGAGAGATTCCATCTGCGCCGATAGCATTAGAAGTTAATGTCTTAAGGTATTTAAAAATTTCGGATACTGTTACTGTTTTTAGGTTAAAGTTTGCGTCACAAAATTTATTACTTTGGAAATATTCAATATCCAATCGATTCGCATAAGGGCTCCCGGGAACTGTAAGGAAAAAAGTATTCAGTTCATTTGGGTCACGCAACTGTTCTGGTAGTATCATGTCACTTTTTTTATTGATATTAACATTCCATTTGATGTGTTTCCAAAGGATTTGAGCGTTGTTAATATTTCTATTAATAAAAGTGTCAAAATAAGCTTTTTTTTCATTTTTTATCGATACACGTACTATATTTTTTAAATCTTTGTGATAATTAACATGCGCGTCTATTTTACTTTTACGTGCTCTTAATTGTGCACTATCGCGTAATCTCATCATAAACTTGATAGTAGATGTGATCCAAGGATGATGGCGATGTTTAAGGTGTAAGCATTTCAAGGGAGCAAGCCTGTCGTAAATACGTCGTATCTCCCTATTAAATTCTCCTACCATATCATCTACGCTTTGTAATTCAGCGATGCAATCCCAGTTGATAAGTGCAAGGCATTTATCCAATTCCGTTGTGTCAATAGATTTAATGTCCCTGTAAAAAATTTTTTTCGGTGTAAATTTATCTCTGCTTATGGTAACTTCGCAAGATATGAAAGAGTGACTGCTTAAAGTAGAAATATAATCAACCCAGACTTGGCAAATACTTGTATCGGTACAAAACAAATCTAAAAGAGTTTCACTATGATTTGTAAAATGCGTAGGCTCGTTAATGTATTGCGTCAAATTTGAATTACTTAAAAAGTCAGTAAGTAATTTGTTGTTTTTATTATTCTTATCTAAATAATTAATATTAAAATCTCCGACGACAATAAGTTGATCCCGCCATGTAAACACGGATAATGACTCGTACAAAGCATCAAAAAAAGTTTGCACGCTTAACCACGGTGGCCTATATGCAGTTCCTATTACTGTGTTTTTACCTCTACTTTTATAAGATATCCACATCTGCTCAACACACGGGGAGGGAGGGTGACTAAGTATACGAACGTTTAGACCTTTCCTAACATAGAAACCTACGCCGCCACCGCGTGCGCGCACGTTTGGTGGGCGCGATATATGGTGTAAATTGTATCCTGGTATACTGGGAGCACGGCCCTCTTCTCCTGCCCTCAGCCAAGTCTCGTTGAGGCCCAGCATGTCCACATTATGCCTTTCTACTGCGACTATGAATTCCTCATGATTAGTCCCTAGAGAACCTGGATTCAAGAAACCAACTTTTAAATTTCGTGGTCTTGTCATTTTATTACATAAATGCTACGCAATGTATACCGGTGGAAAAGCAAAAATAAATGTTCTATGCTCACGTATCTAATTAATACCAGGTTACACCCGAAGTATGAAATAGTTAGTTGTATTTCATTATTACATAGATTTAATTTGTACATAGTCTGGACGCTGTATATTACATTGCCGCAAACACTTATTTTTAAAACTTTAAAAATAAAAATAATAATCCACCTAATATTAAAATACAATATTAACAAATAAAATAAAAAATATATCCTTTTACACACTAATGCTATAAAATATACTATATATAATTTTAAAATATAATCCTTAATCAGTTCATTAAATTCTGGGTTCAAACTTGTGTTGATATAAAAACCTTTGATATATCATTTTGAGATCGTATCTTCCGGGCTTCAGTTTCTTTATTCCGCCGAGCATATATTTTGCCCTCGCGGGTCCAAACATAGCGCCACCCGTTGCGTCGACCTTCCTCTCGTGCATGGTAAAAAAGGAAACGGTTTGTTTTTGTGAGACGCTCATTGATGTAAAACCGCTTGGGTTCTTTGTCTATTTCAAAGCCCGATGTATCAGCCCCGCGCCGCACGCGCGCCGCTCGCAGTAGTTGGTCGCGAATCGCGCGCCGCGCCAGTCGCACTACTATAGGGCGCGGCCGAGATCGTTCCCCGCTTTCATTATACGCCGGTCGCGGACCTGAGCGTTCAATATAAACAATGTCACGCTCGTCTAATGTGACACCAATTTTACTTGCAATAAGGCCGATGACGTGCTGCAGATTCTCTTCATTTCGTTCAGAAATACCGGTGACCTCAATATCGTTTAAGAAGCACGACTGTTCGCGCTCATTGAGTTCCGTCTTCAGCTTAGCAATATCTTCCAACAAATGGCTGTCTGTCGCGGACGGTGTTTGGTTCTCAAGTTGCGACAATCGTACTTCAACGTTGTCGACTCGCTTACCCACGTCGGATATTGCACCTTTTATTGACGCAAGCTCTTGCCGAAACGAAGTAACCTCATGCGTCACAGCCACCAATTCGACCCGGAGAAGCTTTATTTGGTCTAAGAGTGAGCTTACAGCTTCAGCATCTTCGATTCCTGACAAAGGCGATGGCGGCTCAGTGTTCGTTATATTTGCCCCTAACGTGGAGGCCGAGTCGGTAACCAACGCAGGAGAACACGGTTTCGGCTTACATCCTTTGCATATCCACTTTGGTACTCTGGCATCTGGACTCGAGTTGATGACACAAGCCCGGTGGAACAAACAGGAACACCGTACACATTTCACACTATCAGATGTCGCTAAAAACTTTCCGCAACTGCTACATTTATTTGCCATTTTTTGTTATAATAATGTACGTGTGAATTACCGTATTATATGAGGACAGTGGTATTTTTATTTTTGTGTTTACTATAAAATTAATCGTTATTAAATAAGAATATCACACAGTTTTGTTATTTATTAAAGTTTTTATATGTATAAGTTACAAGGTATTTTTTTTTTTCTAAAATTTATTTACCATTTAAATTGAATTTTAAAAGTCTTCGAGCGTATATTGTTTACTTTAAAATTATTACACTTATTGTTAAGCACTTCACTGTGGAAATATATTATTGTAAATTGTCTGAAGTTTTATTGTATCACCGAATATACATATGTATGTGGGTACACAAAACAGCTGATTTAGCTGCGTAATCCTTTAGCGTATATTTATCGTCTTTAATAATTTTAATAGCACATAAAGTTTAAATTACACTCTCACTGTCTATTATAGTTCAAATTCTAATTTTGATACCGTTTTTAAACAAAACTATGAGCAATTTTATTATTTTATGAAAAAACTTGTTTAAAGCAAACTATCTGCAACCGCTGTCAATATGACAATGCGATGTAAAGGAGTCATAACCATCGATAAGTACATCTCCGGAATAATTTGAATCGCTATGAACAGGGACGATACTGGTATTAGAAATTTCTACTGAAGTGGTGACATAGAACTTTATTAAACTTTCAAAACTGTCTATTTCGTCGGGGCATTTATAAAACGTTAGTTTGGAGCTATTCTTTAAGGCTGTAATAAATGGCAACTCTGTAAAATTTTGACCTACTATTAATGGCGTTTGCATATGTTCGTCATTTACAATTAAAACTTCGATAGTGGCTTCGATGTCATCAATCTTTACATCTACGTTAGATTTGTACAATGGTAAAACCGAAGATTGACCAAAACCTTTTACTACTGGGATGCCATCAAAATTCTTAGATAATTTTAATGACTCTGCACTAGATAAACTTAAAAGTGTACATTCGCTACCAAAGTCGATATACGCTTGAAGATATTGTTTATTAACAAAAATAGTTTTAAAATATTTATCATTGCTATCATTGCAGGAGTTTATTTTTAAAGTTCGTTTTTCATGAGTACTCAATTCAAGACTAGATTTAGAATTTAAAGGTACAAATGGTTCCAACTTACACGCATCGTTATCGTGACCTACTCTTTGACATTGCTTACACTTAATGATTGGTTTTGGGCATTTATAATAAGGGTGACCCTTGGAACGACAGTTATAACAAGTAATGCCACTTGAATTAGAACTATTTGAACTTTGGCTATAAGAGTTTGATCTATGTGTTACACGTTCACGTAATTTATTCACAAGCGGCTGTGATTTTTGGGACGTTAGAAAATTAAGTAAATCTTCTGGTTCTGAACTATTTAAGGCCTGTGCACCGTTTCTAATAGTTCGATCACTAATTCCGTACAGGATACAATCAACAGCCTTTTTACCGGTAATTTCACATCTGTTTAATAAACTTAGCTTATCGTAAAAATATTCGCGAAGACTTTCTTCATTACGTGAAGTACGATTTAACATTTCTTCCAAAAGACGCCCATAGTTATCCTCACTTGGGAAAGCCTTTTTAAGCTTTGCTTGCCACTCCTCCCACGTGAAGACAACTAAGGGTAAAGTCTCAAACCATCTTTTAGCTAATCCTACCAATTTTTGTAAAGAGAAATGAACAACTTGCTTCTCATTCCAGCCATATATAACGGCACACTCGTTAACTTTACGTAACCAGCACTCAACAGTTTGACTTCTATTTGACGGATCGAATTCAGGAATAACATTGTGAACATTGTTATTATTCAAAGAATATCTAGAGCTATCTTTTGTCATGTGCTTCATTAATTTTAATAAATCTTCCTTAGAAAATTGTTTTCTGGTCTTACGCAACTTCTTTGGTACGGTGTCATTACTGGAACTAGATGATGAAGACGGACTTCTACGTCTTGCCTTTTTGGATCGTCGTCGTCTTGGAGGCGTGCCAGGAGGAGTCCCAGCTGCATCATCAGACATCATTGATCGTTACTGAAATCAAATTATTCACGGCAATATTCATTTTCACATATTTTTTTTTTATTTAGAGAACAAAAAAAAATCACCATATTATTGACTAGGATATTATGATCGTAAGTAACTCATTATCCAGTGGAAACATACCACTCAAAAACCAGTGAGTCACAATTCCGGCGACCTATAACTTACTCAATAACCGATGGAAAACATATCCATCCAGAACCAGCAGAAAACATATCCACTCAGTATCCGATGGAAAACATATCCACTCAAAAATCGAGCAAGTTACAGGCGTCATTGTATTTAATATTACTTAACTATATATTAATATTAATACGAATATAGATTAATACGAAGTCCTTAAGATTCATACTAGAGCATGTTGCACGCTATCATCAAGCATGCATCATACTCCACTATTAGGTATTCACAACTACCCACGCCAGATACTGCCAGAGAGTAGCCCCGGCCACGCACCGACGCAAACAGCGTATTGGGTTTATCCCGCTTCTGATATGAAATAAAAACGCCTTTCTTCTTATTTATTAATATATTTCAGTACTTTCGGTGAGAACATTTAATACAAAGTACAACTTTTATACTGACAATACTAATTGCTAGGGACAATAATTACGACCAGTTGACCAAGTGACTCTTGTCAGTGCCCCTGACCAACTAAAAAATATCGACCAGCCCATCGTTTTTTTATAATGCTCCCCATTATAGTCAAATCACTTACTTTTTTAACAATATTGAATAAAATAGTCAAATCAAATACCCTTTAACAAGCTTAAATGTCAAGTGAAAGACTTACTTAAAAACTAATGTAATTGCTTTAGAACATTATAAACTAATAAAACAAGTAATATTTAAAAATAAAATACAAATTTTGAAAATCATCACATAATCATCAATCCTGACTTAAATTTTTTTTTTATATATATAAGGAGTTCGACTCTATACTGCGGTCATTCAAATGGGAGGTTCGGTAAGTGTAACTCATCACATTCCGCATGAAAAAAAAATTCCCAAAAATAGTTTTTAAACATTTAAAATATTTAAATATTCGAGCTCCACTGTTCGTGCGCACGCATTACAATATCTAAGGCGCGCGCAGCACAACTTTGTTTTACACTTACCTCGTAATGAGTAAAAGTGGTCGAGTCCATAGCACCTACCAATACGCAATCCGTAAGTTGCATATAAGGTTTGATACTCATGTTTCGAGTCATCCATTTAGTGTATCGTACTTTAATTTTCTTTTACACAACAACCGCACTTAACTCACTGTATCACTTAACAAAACCTTTAAAAACATAAACACTTTTTGGTGGACACACGAGTGTAAACGCGCGCGAAAGATAATTTAACAAAATAGCTAGGCGGGTCACTGATCTCAGTCAGCTGTGGTTAGGTCATTGACCTACGGTACCTACCTAATACGTCTAATTACCTCAGGTATGATTCGAATTTACCGTCACACTTGATCAGGCTTCCGACTGGCAAAGTAATTCTTCAACATCTCGTAAATAAACTTAATGGAATTTATTATATTACATTCCAAGGATTTCAAAAATTAATCACGTAACATTAAAATCAAAACGTGTCAAAACAATTTGGCGTGTTTAAAAATTAGAATCATCTCTGTTTACCAAAGTCATTTAATATTTCAGAAACAAACTGACGAGCGTATAAATAAGAATTATTTATAACTGTGTTGCGACATTTCGCTAACATAACATTTTTTTAATACCTTAAACAAGCCTACTTAAAAACAAAAAAAGAAAATTAGTCCTTCTTCTAATAATTATTAAACAAGTACATAAATATCACACGCGATCACAATCACTAGACACTCAAAACTAAATAAAAACAGATCATCTGTCTATGGCATCACGAAGTATCCTCCGAAACAAATAAACAAAATAAATCAAATTAGGTAACACCAATTGAATATTTTATTTACAATTTTTATCAAAGCATAATTTTAATGTCATTTGTTATACCCACTATATTAATATTTTGCACGATATTTGTCATAGCCTATACGTGTTTATAAAAATCGTAATTTATAATAACATATTTTCACTATTTTCACGAATTTAAAGTCAATTAAAACATTACAAATCAACGACTTTGTCACAACAATTCGGCATGTTTAAAAATTTAAATAATCCCTATTTACAGTTATATCTCTTTTTAAAAAACTATTATGATTATTTGAGTTTATAAAATTGAATTAATAGAAATTAGACAGTATGATGACAACGCGTATAATATTAAACAAGTGTATAACCTAACCTACACACTTAACAAATGAAAAAAAAACAAAGCAATATCAACTTGTAGTTGCGCGAGCAATTCATTGTATCGCAATTTCTAAGGGCTAACGAAATACTAATAATTCTAATAACCACGCCGACGCGCGACGTGCGATCCCGGGACCTCTCTGTCCCACCCCCTGCACCCGGCCTAACGATGAAGGAGAAAGACTCTTGCGCAGCGGCGATGGCCGTACCGCCCGTACCCCGGCGCCCCACTTCCCATATCTCTGTTATTTTTTTATACGTGCCAAAACAGAACAATAAAATTATTTTTGTTTAGCAAATTAGAATAATATTACTAGCTACCTTAAACAGATTTTTTTTTAATTTGCATTCCACACTGCCGTATAAAATATGATTAATTTTCTTACTAAACTGTTTTATTTTCGTACTTTTATAATATTTCAACAGTAATACATTTATTTATAAATAATAAAATGACGATGTTTTATCGTTTTATTATTTAACCGTATTATTGAACCGTGAAATAGCGCCATTGGACTTTTATAACATTGTTTTCATAATACTCATATTAGGTACATACAACAACATCAACACTAATATTTATTATTGTCGTGTATTAATCAAATTCAATTTCAAATTCAATTTTACTTATGGAATAACTTTAATTTACTAAAACACAATAAAACATTCTGATGAATGAACTCTTAAAATTTTATAAAAAGGATAAAATACGTAAGTGCTTAAGCAGAAAAATTATTTGTCTTATAATAGACTCTTGTTATTATTAAAAAGTTGTAAATAATAATAATTAAAAACAAAATAATTTTAGTTCATA
Organism: Hypolimnas misippus; assembly: GCA_037950945.1. Lineage (NCBI taxonomy): Eukaryota > Metazoa > Arthropoda > Insecta > Lepidoptera > Nymphalidae > Hypolimnas > Hypolimnas misippus. Next base: position 6,453,016 of record JBBEEQ010000007.1, read on the forward strand.
AAAAATTGTTACGTAAATTAAGTGTATTCAATCCTATTATTTTTCTTTGAAGTTGTATTGTTAATAATATGTTATTACATTATTAGTAGATAATAATAAGTCAAATATCGACTTATTATTTTAATTGTATTTTTTTAATTGCGAAAATCACGGCTAATAGTAGTGACCTTGAAACTTGATGCTTCGACCTCACATTAAGCGACATTAAAGGACACTTTCCGTGACATGACCTTTAAAGAGAATAAGAGAATGTTAGATAAAATTTCTCCTTGGTATATTTGAACTTACTTTAAATCGAATTATTTTGAAATTGTAAATTAATTCAATTCGAGACTTTATAGTACCTACCTCTTTCCACGTTCAGTAACTAGTAAATAAAGTAGGTAATATTTTTTTTTACCAAACCTAACCCATAGTTCATTCAGTTTTCGCTGAAGTACGGTTTCATCATTTTTTATAAAGAAAGCTAATATGTGGTTGATGATAAGGGTTTAGTAACAAAAACAAACAATTTAGAATTCAATAACTAAAATAATACGTAAGTTGCAGAGGTCATGCGAAAAATGAGAATTCATAATATTGTGTAATCTAGCGAAGTTCAATAATATTAATGTACTAAGGTATTTTTAAATAATACTTTTGAAAAAACGAATTACATGTTTAACACTCCGCCGTACTACTGTTGAGTAATATTTTATTTATTTTCACGTAATTCTGTATTTTATAATTATGTATTAAATATTTTTAAATATTGATAATTCGTTTTAAGTTATCAGTTTCGCCGCTAGCGCGGCCTTGTCCTTCGAGTCTTCGTTGAGTATCTTCGTCTCACTCCCACTTGCATTTCTCCTTGTTTTTTTAACTTTAGTTGCAAAAAACTTCCGGTATCTCCAGACGTTAGAAATTACGCGTGTTACATTTTTAGTTTCGAATGTGTAAAAACAGTGAATTAATGACAATAATTGTGTTATTAGAAGTACAAAAATTTTTAAACGATGATTACTGTGAAAGATATCGTAATAAATATGTTTAATAGATACTGTGAAAAATAGTTCAGTGTTATAAAAATATCTATTCACCTAAGGATACTTGGTGAGCTATTTTTTTTTAATATTTTGTGTACGTTTCAGATGTATAGTGATGACATACGTGTGACACCATTTAATTTTATTAGAAAAGTATTTCATTACTTTTTTTATTATTTGAATAGGCTTGTTTAAGGTATAAAAATTATGATTGTTATTTAAGATAGCTTATGAAAAATTAGTTGTGATAGACTATAAATACAATAGTAGAACATTTTTAAATCTAATAATTATTAAAAAAATAGTATTTTAATACTTAATTAGGTAAAGGATTATGAATATTTTCTTACTAATATTATAAACGTGAAATGTGTATGTATGTATCGATGTTTGTTATTCTATCACGCAAAAAGTACTAAATGGATTTTAATGAATCTTTACAATAATAAAGCTTCTACATCAAAATAACACATAGACTACCTATTCTATCTACTTTTATCAACATACCACGCGAGTGTAGCAGGCGGAGGCTAGTATAATAATTATTATAAATAGAGATGAGTCCAATTTTTAAACACACCTGATTGTTGTGATACATAGTTTATTTATTTAAATGCTATGATCAATTTCTAATACCTGCCTTGACGTTATTCAGTTTTGTTATATGTTTTTATGAATTTCATTAAGTTAATTAACATGATGTCACAATTAATTTGCCAATCACAAGCCTGGTGAAGTTTGACGGAAAATTCGAATTATACTTAGGTAAAGTTAAGTAATGTCGTAGTTGTACGTAGTTTGGTAGGTCCATACAGCTGACTTTTGTCAGTGACTTACCTAGTGATTTTGTTCACTTATCTTTCACACACAATTTGACTCGTGGTTTGTGTGTACACTCGAAAGTGTTTGTTTTCTATCTTAAATGGTACGTTGAGACTCGAATACTTCGTAATGCCATAGACAGATGATCTGTTTTTATTTAGTTTTGAGTGTCTAGTGATTGTGATCGCGTGTGATATTTATGTACTTGTTTAATAATTATTAGAAGAAGGATTAATTTTCTTTTTTTGTTTTTAAGTAGGCTTGTTTAAGGTATTAAAAAAATGTTATGTTAGCGAAATGTCGCAACACAGTTATAAATAATTCTTATTTATACGCTCGTCAGTTTGTTTCTGAAATATTAAATGACTTTGGTAAACAGAGATGATTCTAATTTTTAAACACGCCAAATTGTTTTGACACGTTTTGATTTTAATGTTACGTGATTAATTTTTGAAATCCTTGGAATGTAATATAATAAATTCAATTAAGTTTATTTACGAGATGTTGAAGAATTACTTTGCCAGTCGGAAGCCTGATCAAGTGTGACGGTAAATTCGAATCATACCTGAGGTAATTAGACGTATTAGTTAGGTACCGTAGGTCAATGACCTAACCACAGCTCACTGAGATCAGTGACCCGCCTAGCTATTTTGTTAAATTATCTTTCGCGCGCGTTTACACTCGTGTGTCCACCATAAAGTGTTTATGTTTTTAAAGGTTTTGTTAAGTGATACAGTGAGTTAAATGCGGTTATTGTGTAAAAGAAAATTAAAGTATTACGATACACTAAATGGATGACTCGAAACATGAGTATCAAACCTTATATGCAACTTACGGATTGCGTATTGGTAGGTGCTATGGACTCGACCACTTTTACTTATTACGAGGTAAGTGTAAACCGAAGTTGTACGGCGCGCGCCTTAGATAGTGTAATGCGTGCGCACGAACAGTGGAGCTCGAATATTTAAATATTTTAAATGTTTAAAAACTATTTTTGGGATTTTTTTTTTATGCGGAATGTGATGAGTTACACTTACCGAACCTCCCATTTGAATGACCGCAGTATAGAGTCGAACTCCTTATATATATATATATATAAATTATTAAGCAGAGGTCAGTTACAGTGCATAGGCTAAATAAGTTTTAAATCGACATTATTTGAAAAAACGTTTCAAACATGTGACCTATAAATAACCAGCTTACCTTAACCCTTTAATTTCAGTTCAGTTTTGATGCTCGAGTGAGAAAGACGTTAAAATCTTTGTCCAACTAATTGTGTGTATCCGTTCTAAATTAGTTCAATTAAAACATTAACTTATTGCAAATTGTGCTAAAGAGGTTGGGAGTTACTTTATTATTATAAAAAGTGATAAAAAACAATAATAACGTGGTGAATTGATACAAAACATCCAGTTCATACTTTTATCTTTATCATCTCTACCTTCAAAATTTATTAAGTGAGTGTGTTGTGCTGATTGGAAAGACAAAAGACAATTGTATATAACTATTTTATGCATGATACTACATTAAAAACATTAAAACACAGTGCACAAATTCGCAATAATCAATATTTATCTGATGGTCCAGAAGTTTTGTTATTGGTTTTGAGCTATTACAATTCTAGTGACCAGGGTTCAAGACCCGCTTGGTCGCAATTATTAATATTTTAAAAGATTGTTAATTTCTAACTTTGTACAAGCATAATAACTTCAAAGAAAAAAAATGTCTTTAGAAATAAATGCTATAAACATTTCTGACAAATTATCGTGGGGTTGCTGTATCGCGTCGCTAGATGGCGAAGATTACATATGTTGTGCGACATGCAAACTAGCCTTTCACTATAATTGTATGAACTTAAACATTAATAAAGAACCAGAAAATAATTGGAAGTGCCCTGCCTGCATTCGTCTTAAACCAAAGGGCAAT
>JBBEEQ010000007.1:6457288-6538767 GCA_037950945.1 Hypolimnas misippus
AGTATTGTTTACGATTATTGTCATTCTGTACGATAAATATGAAAAGAATGAATGAATATAGATAATCTAATAATTATTATGATTAGCGCTTAGTGTTGAATGACAAGAACGAAAGAAACGAATGAAACGAATATTCTCGAATGGGTAACGATATGTAAAACAGATTTGTATGAATTGAATAAATATAGCCGAATATAAACTTTATAATTTACGTATTAACGAAATCATTTTTTTTTAATCTTTATTTATTTATAGAGGGTTTATTCATACAATGAATATGCCACCCTCATGGGAGCAATATCTTAGTATTAACGGCGCTTAGTAGCTAGATTGTACAATTTGTAAAGCATCATAGTTTCTGAGGACAATGGATTACTTAAAGTTACATTACATTAACCTAAATCTAGCAAATTAATATTATTTTTAAATAAAAATATTTGCCTCTCTGCCTCAATTCGAATACATTCTACCAAAACATGGTAGACATCTTCAATTATGTAACACTCTGAACTGAAGATATGCAAAACCATTCAAGGGAATGTGTCCGGATCTGAGTCGGAGTGCCACGACAACATCTTTCTTATTCATTTTAACCCCAGCAAACCATGGTGTATGAGGCAGAGACGGTTGGATGGTTTTATACCATATGCCTTTAGTAAGGGATCGAGCATCATAATGTTCCCTCCACACATCAGTACATCTCTTCTTCACGTAACAAAAGAGTTCACTAAAATATGGAAGAATTGAGAATGTAATGCCCTCTGAGCAAGCTTCCTTTGCAAGCCGATCTGCTTCTTCATTTCCAGGCAGTCCTATGTGTGACGGGATCCACTGCAGCTTTAATTTTTTGCCTTCACCATGCATTTTTATGATTGATTTAATAATATCATAAGCAATGGGCGCGCCTCTAAATATAGTTGTGCATTTTAAAATATGCTTAAGCGCACATTTCGAATCAGTTAAAAGTACATAATATCCTGGCTCTAAAGAATCAATGTATGCTATCGCTTCTGCAATTGCTGACAATTCTATATGCATTATGGATATTTTCTCTGAAGTTATTTTAAATTTAACCGATGTCCCCGATTGCGTATCAAAAAAAGCCATGCCAGAAATATTTTTATCTTTACAACCATCTGTATAGATTTTATGATAATTTTTATAAGTGTCATTTATATAATTTAAACAAATATGTTTTAAAATAGAGGTATTGTAACTTTTTTTAGAATTATTAACGCCAATAATTTCTAATTCAATTATATTCGAAAAATTCACATTGCTGACCCAAGTATTCAATGAGAAACACTCTAATCCTAAGCTTTTGTAAAAGGGCGTGAATTTAAAATGATTATGAGTAATAGCTAATATCGGTTTATTTTTACGTCTCCAAGATCCATTCCGACAAATATGATTTAGTTCTTCTAGATAAACAGCAAGATTATTTTGTAAATTTGACATATGTTTAAACCAAAATTTCCCAGCAAGATATTGTCTCCTTATACTTAAAGGTTGTAGACAAAGCTCAGACTCAATGACGTGGATGGGTGTACTTTTTATGAAGCCACCAATAATTCGCATGAACTGATTTTGAACTCGATCTAATTTAATCAATTGACTGTTGGAACTACTTGAGTAAAGGAAACAACCATAGTCTATACGACTACGTACTATTGATATGTAAAGCCGTCTTAGATGAATTTGATGAATACCCCACCCAGATCCGACTAGGACCTTGAAAATATTTAAAATTTTACAACATTTTTCTTTTAATTCATTTATATGCCTACTCCATAGTAATGAATGGTCCAACCATAGGCCCAAATATTTTACACAATTAACTTCTTGAAGAATGATATCATCGACATAAATATTTGCTAATTCATTGCTGTTTCTATTCCTAAATACGCATATTTTGGATTTCGACGACGATACCTGTAAGCCTAACTGCAAAGCGGAATAAATGAATTTATTAATTTCGATTTGTAGAAGTTGTGCCCCTCTTTCAACCTTTTTACAAGTAATATATAGTGCAAAATCGTCTGCATACTGGGAAATAGCAATAGAGTTACTATTTAAATTTTTACATAGTTCAAGAGTTGCAATATTAAACAAAAGGGGGGAAAATGGATCCCCTTGAGCTAAACCGTTACTAGATTTCCTACTGAACACATTATCATCCACATTAATTTTTAAGTTTCTTTCATTTAAAAAATTCCATAAATAGCAACAAAGTATTCTTCCTACCTTTAAATCATCCATTGTTTTTAAAAGCACAGAGATGTTAATATTATTATAAGCATCCTTTAAGTCCAAAAAACATCCTATAGTATTTAATTTTTTAGATAGACCTATTTGAATGTTTGTAACTAGTCTAGATAAATTATCTAATGATGAGCGATATTTTCTAAAACCAGTTGTTGTTGGCGATAAAATATTGTTTTTTTCTATGAACCATTCTAATCTCTTTATTAGGATAGCATGAAAAACTTTACATATACAAGAAATCATGGAAATAGGTCGTAATGTCGAATCAGAATCAGGATTTTGGTCTGGTTTCGGTATTGCTATAATTATGACATCTTTCCACTGCTTGGGTACAAAACTATTGGTATAAAACAAGTTATACAATTTCAAAAGAATACGCTTCGCGTTATTTGGGAGCTTATTGATCATGGAGTAAGATATTAAATCGGCTCCTGGGGATGTGTCTTTACTTTTAATACTACTGTTTAATTCGTGTAGGGATATTTCTGCTTCTAAGTTATCGTTATTTGAAACAAATGTAGGCATAGCAGGAGATACATAATCAGGCGTCAAATTTTTTAGAAGATTCATACATTTGTCCTTATTAACCTGATTATTTTGCGTTATCCTTCCTTTAAACCATTTTAGCTTGTACCACATTTCACTTTGATTTGATGTTCCGTCAAGAGAATTACAAAAAGTTTGCCAAGATTCATCCCCTTCTCTGTGCTTCTCGCACTTTATCCTGTAAAGCATCTAAGTTACGAGGAATAGGGTTTCGCCTTAATCTAGATAACGCTAATCTGCGTTCCGCTACGCATTTAGAAAGTGTGGTATTCCAGTAGGGCATAGGACGAAAATTACTAGTAGGGTTTGAATTTAATTTTTGTAATAGGTGGTATAAAAAGATCTGCTGCAATATTTAAATAGTCTGTGAAATTATCATAACATGTTTGTAAGTTATCACTGAAGCTAAACTCTGTAAATATGGTTTCTAAAAACCTTGTGTAAGCATCCCAATCGGCTTTTTTGTAATTACGGCGATAAGACCTACCGGATATAGCATTTATTTCTGTAGAAATTTTAATCATTAGATGGTCGCTACCTAATGTTTCATTTATAGTATTTCAATTTAACTGTAAAGCTATATCTGTGGAAGCTATAGAGATATCTGGGGCAGACCGTTGAAGAGTACCATTGACTAGACGTAGTCTAGTAGGATTACCGTTATTTAAGGAGGTTAATGTGTGATCTATAAGCGCATCAAAAATTTGAGATCCTCTTGAATCGACCTTATTAGACCAGTTGGTATGGTGCCCATTAAAATCCCCCAATATGAGAGCTTTTTTCTTAAATTTACTAAATAGAAGTTCCCAATCACTTTGAGTAGTATTACTTGACGGAGAACAGTACAATGAAATGATGTGATCAATTATGCCACAATTATATAACTTAATACCTACAATCTCTATAGAAGGATTAACATCCTCGATAACTAATCTATCCGATTTAATTGACCTATGCACAAGTAGTGCAACGCCCCCATAGGAGTCTAATCTATCGGCTCGAAAAATGTTATAATCCCTAACTTTTAAAGTTGTGTTTGTGTCAAGCCAGGTTTCACTTACAGCAGCAATGTGAATTTTTTCTTGAAGAAGAATATTTTGAAATGACAATACCTTGGGTTTGATGCTTTGAGCATTCCATTGCATTTTATTTAGCTTGATCTTCTTATTATTTGTATCCATTTTTATTAATAAAAAAATCAAATACCGACTTAATTAAAGATCGTTCCGATATAAACTCTGTTATTACTAAAATAATCCATTCTAAACAACATTTAACTACTGTATTAATTTTTGTCTGCATAGAAACTCCCTTAAGAAATATGATGTCTTTTAGCTTGTCCAAAAGTTCACTGAATCTAACTTTGTCATCGGGTTTGTTCTTTTCTTCCGTCTTTTTCGAATCTAAAAGGTATTCACATGAAAATGGGCTCCTCTCTCTTTCCGTATTTCTCCTTGTTCGACTCCGTGAATATTTAACTTTACTATTCTCACTTTCTTCTGGTAGATTAAATATATCGTCACTTCTAGGCACATCTGCTGTAGTCCTAAGAACTTCAGCAAAAGTAGGGGTGGCAAGAGTTTGTTTTTCAGAGTAAGACTGTGATGCCTTAAAAATCGATTTATTCTCACTATTTTTATCTTTCGTATTTGTAGACTTTTTACTAAAATTAAAAGTAGGCTCACATTCTATAATGTCAGGAGATATAGGTGGCACATAAATCGTCGTCTGAGTTTCTTCTCTTTTATGAAAACAGGACATTGCCTAGATAAAGCCATGTGGCTGCCTTCGCAATTAATGCATTTATATAAAGTTGTTTCGCAATTGGCATGATTACCACAACACTTAGGACAGGTTATTTTATTGTATGGGCATCTTTTAGCTATATGGCCAAATCTCCAGCATTTTGAACACTGTGAAACAGGAAACACATAAGGGTCTACTTTTATGTTAAGATTATCTACTGTTACATATGAAGGTAAATAGCCACCCCTAAAACCCAAGCGAACACACTCACTTGGCGTCCACCCGCTGTCACTCGTAGAACTACGTTGCTTAAGACGGAGGATTGAAATAATAGTAATATTGCATCTTCTGCTAGTTCTATATCCACATTTCTTATCACCCCGTAGGAAATATCTTTTTCCATAGCTCTATAAATTCTCCAACCGTTATCAATGAAATCGTTACATTTTTCTATTTTCTCCACACTTATTTCGTTTAATAAATCCAAACGAATTTTATATGCACTAACGTATTTAACTCTTTCTACATCGATAATATTATTTTTCTTAAGTAATTTTGCCATTGCGAATTGCTTGGGTAAAATTTCGGTGCTTGTTATATAAACTTCAATTTTATTGTTTAGAGGCTTAGGTTTTTTTTTCTTTCCTTTAACTAAAGACCATTCGTTTTCATCTACTTCCTCTCTTCTTGTTCTCTTCTCTGCCCTTAAATTTTCCTCCTTACTAGTTACCGAAAAATAATTCATCTTCTTGATATAAGTTCTCTTCCATAATAGGTAATAAAACTGTAATCGGACTACTACATCGCTCGGTTATATTATTCTCAATATTCATATTACTATTGCATTGATTCATTCTAAACAACTTTTTTTGTATGCGCCGCTGCGCGGCCGGCTCGCCGCGCGGCGATAAGGATTTCTTATTCAATATAAATGTAGACGTAAACAATATTGCTCACAAACACGACTACTTCGTACGAGTACCGTAGCGAACTCATTAACGAAATCATGAAAATTACGAATGTTTAATTACGGATGAATACTTTAAATTATTAAAACCTATATAGTTTATATTTTACGATTAAGTACGACCAATTTACACAAAAATACCAGCTATATTAAATTGAATTTAAATAAGATTCCCGATAAGTTTAACAGATACCTATCCCGGGTTTCGGCACCAAAAAGATGTGACGAAACGAACCTGCTAAAAGGGGGTTCGGTAACGTCACTCTGGGTCAGAACACGAATAAGAAATGGAAATTGTTCTGTCGATATAAAAACGATGTTTGAGGTTCAAGACTTTAATTACACGCGATGGTCTGGTCAACAACAAGCACGTACCTGTAGTATCTTGGGACACCAGACCGGGCACCTGGCTAAACTCTGGACGCCTTATTTCCGTTGTGGGTAGACAGCACGTGGTGGCCTAATACAGCTGGACGCGACAGAATCACACACAATCTTGAATTGTTCTAGATGTCCGTGTACACTGACTTGAATTAAAACACTTTGGAGTATCGAAGGGTTCCTTGTGGACGCACAATGTTAATAATTGTTTTTACAACTTCTGAATATGAAACCAGCAACGGTCTCGATCACGAAAACCTTTTGTTCTTCTAATGCAGTTATTCTTCCAGTCGCGCGCTCGCTTCGTGTATCGGTCACCCGGTCCGAACCAATTGGATGCGATACCACGGTATGCTCTTTAAGAGCCATGCTATTGGCCAGACCAAAATGGCGCGCGATTTTAAATCGAATAGAACGGATACATTTGAATAACGAATTAACGAGTTAAATACGAATTGAGAAACGAATTTAAACCAAAAGATTTAAATATCTGAACGACGAGTGTACAGTGTATCATATTTGTTTTTAACACTTGAGCTTTGCCAGGGCTACTCTCTGGAAGCTCGTAGTATTCTTTTATAATATATGTATCCTATTGGGTTTTAACACCTGAGATTAGTCAGGGCTACTCTCCGGAAGCTCGTAGTATTCTTTTATAATATATGTATCATATTGGTTTTTAACACCTGTGCTTCGCCAGGGCTACTCTCTGGAAGCTCGTAGTATTATTTTATAACATATATATGTATCATATTTTTTCTTTAAAACTTGACCTTCGCCAGTGCTACCCTCTGGAGGGTTGTTAACAAGATTGACACTTATCTTTATAACTATGAGTATAACACTAAAAATTTGGTTTTAAGTTTTATTTTTGTTATTATTACAGCCCTATTTATAATGGAATCGTATACACCACCTCATAATGAAATAACATCGGATGATACAATTATTGTAGAGAAATTAAGTAAAAATAAAAGAGATAAAACAAAAAAAAACGTAAAAGAAAAATCAATTCAAAAAGATCCAAGCAAAGTTCAAGTCTTCGTAGTCGTTCTTTAATTAGATCAAGAAACAAAGGGAAAATGTCTTCTTCCAGTACATCCTCAAGTAGCACAGATTCATCGTCAAACAAACGAAAGGAAAATAAATCAAAAAGAAGAAAACGCAGACGATATTCTTTTATCGCAAGCCCGTCACCTAAAACTACACGAACTCAAAATAATATAAGACATTCATCTATTTTAGGATCTCAAAATATGAAACCAGAATTCAATCCTCAAGCTAAAACGCAATCTATTAAAGACTGGCTGTATAAAATAAATGAATCTGCAGCAGTATACGGATGGACAGAAGCACAAACCATCTAGTTTCCTTTGCCACGACTTACGGGTACTGCAAAGAAATGGTACGACGGCCTAACCAGTGTAAATTGCACGTGGCAACAGTAGAAAGATAAACTACTGAAAACCTTTTCATCGGAAGATAATTATGGTGACCTGTTGTCTGAAATGCTTTCGAGAAAAAGTAAGAGAAATGAGACGTTGGAAGAATATTATTACGATAAAATTCGTCTTTTAAATCGATGTGAGATTACTGGAAATAAAGCGGTAGACTGCTTAATCCACGGAATTTTTGATCATAATACAAGAATGAATATGCAAGGGTGTCGATTTAGTGAACCAGAAGAAGTACTATCTTATTTTCGTAAAATTTCCACAGGAAATACAAAGGAAGATTCTTATAGTAATTTCGGTCAGTCCGGGGAAATTAAAAAGCCACAACAAAGATTCCAAAATTCTAATGAAAACAGATTTACTTCATATAAAAGTTTAACTGCGGTAAAAACGGTCATGCGTGGATGAAGTGTCCGAAAGATTTGAATAAATTTGGAAAATGCAGAAGAATAAATAGGCCATACTGCTGCACAGTGTCAATCAAATAAGGTGTCAGAGAATATAGATGCTAGTAAAATGTATTAAGAATTCAAATAAATAAAGATGTGAGTCAGAAATATTTCAAGGACGTGATCGTTAACAGAAAGCAATTTAAAGCATTTATTGATTTTGGGAGTGAATGCAGTTTAATAGGAGATACTATACTCGATAAAATAGAAGCTGCTCAAAATAAAATCGAAACCACTGATCTTCTAGTTCTAAAAGGATTTGGCAATAAAGGGTTAAAACCCAAGGCGCGTTTACCTGTGGATTTTACAGTAGATGGCGTGACAGACAGTGTCTTTGTTGTTTCGGAATGTTTACTTCCTAATGATGTCGACATACTTTTAGGTCAAAATCTAACTGAACTTCTTAGACGATAGAACAAAGAAACGCCTGTATGGAATTTTACAAAAAAAATCGTAAGTGTTTCGCATTGTCAATGGCAGAATTAGGTGAAACCTCCGCTGCTGAAATGCGTATTCGTCTTAAAGATGACACTCCGGTTACATATAGACCATACAGACTTTCTTTTTCCGAAGGAATAAAAGTAAAAGAAATACTAGAAGATCTTTTACAAAACGGTATAATACGTGAATCCGAATCGGAATACGCAAGTCCTATTATAGTCGTTCCAAAGAAAAATGGAGAACTACGTCTTTGCATCGATTACCGAGCTCTAAACAAGAAGATATTAAAGGACAAATACCCAATGCCATTAATTGAAGATCAAATAGATAGTTTAAGTGGCCAGGTCTACTTCTCAATATTAGATCTCACATCTGGATATCACCAAATCCCGACAGCAGAACAATCGAAACACCTGACTGCATTTATAACACCTGATGGCCACTTCGAATATAATAGGATGCCATTTGGCTTATGTAATGCGCCAGCGGTGTTTCAAAGACTGATTCATAAAGTATTAAATCCTAAGAAAATCCCAGGTGTGCTCACTTATATGGATGACATAATAATAGCTTCGCAAAGTATTGAAGAAGTTATGGAAAGATTAGAACGTGTTTTTGATGCCCTCAAAGATGCGAACTTAACACTCAAAAAAGTGTAATTTTTATAGCAAGAAAATAGAATTTCTTGGATATGAGATTTCCAGCGTAGTAATTAAGCCAGGACAAAAGAAAATAGAAGCAGTCGTCTCTTTTACAAAACCTCAGAATGCTCACGAAATCCGACAATTTATAGGTTTAGCTAGTTTTTTTCGCCGCTTTGTTCAAGGCTTTGCCTCAATCGCTAGACCACTGACAATGCTTACTAAATCAAACACAAAATTTTTCTGGAATATTGAGCAAGAACAAACTTTCAATAAAATTAAGAGTATTCTCGTTTCACGCCCAGTGCTAGCAATTTACAATCCATTATTTTTAACGGAACTCCACACTGATGCAAGCCAAATAGGAATAGGAGGAATTCTCCTACAACGACCAAATAAAGAAACTCCTCTTCGAGCTGTAGCATACTTTAGTAGACAAACGACCACTGAAGAACAACATTTTCATTCATTTGAGTTGGAAACGTTAACAGTATTTATGTCTTTAAATCGATTTCGTGCATACCTTCTAGGTATAGAACTTAAAATAATGACAGATTGTCATGCAGTAAGGCAAACTTGGGCAAAGCGCGATTTGGTGCCTAGAATAGCAAGGTGGTGGTTGCAAACCCAAGAATTTAACTTTGATATTGAATATCGACCCGGAACGCAAATGTTACATGCAGATGCATTAAGTCGGAATCCATTGGTAAATAATCACGATTCGAGTGAAACGATAGTTCATTAAACGTTTTCAAAATACGTATAAATAATAAAATCACTGATCTAGAAAGTATACAATTCACCGATCCCAATCTCTACAACATTAAATGTATACTTGATAATAACTGTTCCGAAGCTAAAGAAATAAAAAATAAATATGTTTTAAAAAATGGTAAGATATATCGTAAAATCGACAACGAACTCCGGTGGCCGTACCACATAATGCAAGGTGGAAGATATGTCATATGCCACATGATGAATCTGGACACTTCTCACTGGAAAAAACCCTTGATAAACTAAAACGTACTTACTGGTTCCCACGTATGAACCAGTTTGTAAAAAGTATGTTAAGGCATGTATACTATGTGCATATGCGAAAGAAACCAGTGGACGCAAGGAGGGATTTCTTCATCCATTACCTAAGACACCTATTCCTTTCTATTGTATTCATATTGACCACTTGGGACCTTTTACTAAAAGTAAAAATGGGAACACTTATATTTTAGGTATAATTGACGGCTATACAAAATTCATCATCCTTTAGGCCGTACGGAATACAAAAAGTCGAACCACAATAAATGTATTACGGGATGTGTTTGGTCTATTTGGAGCGCCAAAATTACTTATATCGGACCGGGGTACAAGTTTTACATCAGCAGAATTCGAAGAATTCGCTCGAACGCAAGAAATTAAGCACCTTAAGAACGCCGTGGCAACCCCAAGAGCCAATGGACAGATAGAGCGCTACAACCGATCCATCTTAGCATCCTTGACAACACTTATCAATGGAGACGAAAAAAATTGGGATGCCCATGTAAACACGGTGCAATGAAGCATCATGACCTCATGCCTGACCCATAACCACCTAGTGTAGGTCAAATAGCAGAAATTCGCGAAGCAGTAACACAGCACATTCAAGAAAAACAAAACGACATGACAGCAAGGTTTAACAAAACTAGATGCCACGCAAAGACTTACAAAGAAAATGATTTAGTCCTAGTAAAAAAACAAGTCAATAATCCAGGTGATAGTAACAAGTTATTACCACGCTATAGTGGTCCATATAGAGTGTCTAAAGTCCTCGAAAATGATCAATATGGGGTGAGCATTATTGAAGGATTTTCCAAAAGAAAATATGTTAATATTTACGCAGCAGATAAAATGGATAACTTTCTCAGTCCCTGACAGTGTAGAGGAAAATGAGCGAAGCTCCAGTAGTCATTCGGAAAATTCGGATACAAAACCGAATTAATTAATTATATTTTATCGAAGGTGAATTATTATCCATATTAATCAAATATATAATGTGCATGTATATAATTTAAGTTATAAAATAATTTAATAAATAAATCAGAATAAAGAATCGTGATTTTATTTGTAACATAAAACATATTTCATTATTTTAAAATTGAATTTCTTAAGAGGTCGGTAACTTAAGGATATAATAAATTAATATTCAATATACTATATACATACTGCCGTGATATTTTTCTGTATGTTTCAGATGAATTCCTTAAAAGGGCTAGCATGCCGCTGCAGGTCAATTTCTGTACAAGACCATGAAACGAGAGCGTTGTCATGGCTACACAGGGATTAAAAATCTAGCATGGTTGATTAAATTGAAGTATAGGTTTTGCATGTGGAACAAGAGGGTTGCCATAACAAAACCCAGTAGCCTAAAATGAATGTCTGGGGTCAGACATGGAGCCAGGATGGCCGAATGTTGGATATTGCAAATAGATGGCGGTAGTTTACGGTTAAAGGAAGTTCTGAATAACACTAATAAATGGCAGCAGTGGTTACCCACAAGTGGTGTTAGTTGTCAATAGTTCTGCCAGTTGAAAGTTATAAATATGAAGACAACATTACAAGGCGGCATTATTGAGAGAGACGTGAAGGAAGAAGGATCGACAATTAAAGTAGTAGTTTGTTGGTCGAAGTATATTGTAGTTAATTGTAATTATTGCTGAAAGTCTTTATTTACATGTAAAAGTATGATTAAAGATAAATAAAAAGGAAAAGGAACAAGTGTTTTAATACTATTATGTTATACTTCGACACAAATAAACATATATAAAAATAATAATACATAAACAATATAGATAGATAAATAGAAAATACTTTATTGTACACCAAAAACAGTAAATTTTACACGGAACAAAATAATAAATTAAAATGTACAAAAAGGCGGTCTTATCGCTAAGTAGCAATTTCTGCCAGACAACCTTTGATTTGGGGAAATTGTGCAGCGAAAAGGTAGGTGGTGTCCTATATATACACTAATACATATATAAATAGACATATATACACAAATATATACTTATAAATATAAATCAATAATTACACATATAAATATAAATGAATATAATAATATGTATATAAGTAGTCTCAAATATTTACGTTAGTTTAATTATGTAAACACAAAAGTAAAATAAATCACAGTAAGTAAAAACAAAATAAGATTAACAAATAAAACATAAATACTATACAAGAACATATAGTGACTAAATTTCCATAGCCAGATTGTGCTCTTTTACCAACCTCTTAAAAGACAATAGTGTTTGCGCTTGCTTAATGTTAATGGGTAAAGTATTCCACAATTGGATATCCTGTACGGTAAAAGACATTTTGAAAAGCTTTATGTTATGCACAGGTATCCTCAGTGTGAGATTTTCAGCCGATCTCAACCCTTTATTATGTAGTCCTAGGAATTGAAATTTTTCCTTTAAATAAGTCGGGGCATTAACATTAAACAAGATGCAATAAAGAAGCGAGAGAACATGCAGATTCCGGCGAAAGCGAATAGATAACCACTTGTGTTTACATCGAAAGTTGGAAACATGGTCATATTTGCGCGAGCCACATATGAAACGTATAGCAATATTTTGGAGTCGCTCAAGTTTATTTAGTTGGTCCTCGATTAAATTAAGATAGCTTGCGTCAGCGTAGTCGAGAATAGATAGGAGTAACGATTGTGCTAACATAATTTTGGTTGGAATAGGAAGGAAATAACGCAGACGCTGTAGAGATTTAATGGAGCTAATAGTTTTCCGACTTAGTTCTTTAATATGACAGTTCCACGATAGAGTATTATCTAAATGTATGCCAAGATTTTTAAAGTTTGGACTGTAAGGTATTACGGCATTATTAAATTTTATGTTAGGTAAATCATACCAAACCACTCTTACAAACCAAGGTCTGACTACCAATAATAATGGCCTGAGACTTAGAGGGGTTCACCTTGAGACCGTGAGACTTACTCCAACGGCAGATCTCTTCCAAGTCATTATTAATGGCAGAAATAGCAAGAGGTAGGTTCTCTAGAGTGGAATGCCGATAAATCTGTATATCGTCTGCATACATGTGAAAGAGAGAAGTGACTTTAGATGTTATAGAATTTATAAATAATGAAAAGAGTAAAGGTGACAAGACGCTGCCTTTAGGTACGCCGGATTTTACAACACTCCAAGACAAGACATCAATACGGACACGTTGCCGGCGCCCTCGTAGGTAACTGCGAAACCAATCAATAACTGATGGAGATATGTTAACAGAACGTAGCCGACCTAACAGTATATCAAAGTCGACAGTGTTAAAAGCATTGCTTTTAAGTCCAGTAAAGTCATAACTGTTAGGTGCTTATTATCCATACCCCATCGAATGTCATCGGTAACTTTCACCAGCGCAGTAACCGTACTATGACCGGGACGGAAACCGGATTGTAAGGAATTAAGGATATGAAATTGATTAAGGAATAGACTAAGCTGGTGATGGACTAGCTAATCTAGAACTTTCGAAAGGAAAGGTAGAATGGAGATTGGGCGAAAGTCGGAACAAGTGCTGGGGTTAGCCTTTTTGGTAATGGGATAATTTGAGCATTTTTCCATACATCAGGGAATTCACAGGTATTAACGGAATGATTTAGGATATGAGTTAAAACAGGGCTAATGATGTCAATGATAGGTAATATCATCATATTACGGCTAATACTATCGGTGCCGACAGCATTGGATGTGATAGACAATATGTTTTGTTTAACATCACATTCAGTAAATTGATTTAGTATAAACGGTGGATATTTAGGAGTTGACATTAAAGAAATAGTATCAAGCGTAGATTTTTTAACAGTGCTATCCATTACGTTAGCAGCAGAAAAATGTTTATGAAGGTTTTCAATATCCATTTTACTAGAAGAAGAATTTGGGAATTTTTACCAACTCCAAGTGATTTTAAGAATTTCCATGTTCTAGATGTGTCGCCGTTTTCGACAGATTTGTGAATGTGACGTCGTTGTGCATCTCTACACATTGTATTGCAGCGATTACGAAATTTGTTGTACTTTGTACGATTGGCCTCAGATTGATCTAACTTCAACCGTGTTTTATAAAGTGCTTTCTTGGAGATCATAGCTTTTAAGTTATCACATAGCCATGGTGCAGGAAGATGTTTGATTTTAACAGGTCTGACAGGAGCATGTCTATCGTAAAGCTCTATTAAAAGCGAGTTAAAAATTTCTATTTTTCATCTATCGTGGACGCATCAATTACTGTTGACAAATCAATCTTACCAGTATCAATACAGAGACGGTCATTATCCATTCCACCAACATTACGATGTAGAAATACTCTCGGCTTCGCTTTTGGAGGACGTATTTTGTAAGAAAGATAGATGTGATCATAGTATGAAAATGCATCAGCTGAGCACTGACCATACTTAAACACATGATCTAAGGAAGAAACCAAAATTAAATCAAGTAGAGACGGAGTAGAATTTGGAAAATTATGAGTGGCGGTTAGAGGCATAATATGCATATTGCAGGCTTCTGCTACCGACTGAAATCTTTTAGCACGAGCATCGTTTTCAGCAAGCAGGTGTTGAAGTCACCCATAATTATGGTATGATCATAAACGGGCATAGGGCATAAAAATTTCCAAAGTTGTTTCAAATGAGTCAAAATAATCGTTAAGGAGAGATGGGCTATAAAAGACATCAAGAAGGATTTTTGTATGGGACAAGATAATTTCAATAAGTATGTGCTCTGCCGCACCCGCAGAGGGGGGGTTGGCTTGACGTGCTAATTATAGTGAAAGGAATGTGGGACCTAAGATAAATAGCTACGCCACTACCACCTCTGTTGATGCGGTCATTGCGAATGAGATGAAAACCTGGAAGAGAGAAAGAAGTAGAAGAAAGCGATGGTTTAACATATCGTTGCCTTAGATTTTCGCGATTATTATTCATTGAAATAAAACTATTTTAAACGGATGCTGAACACCTAGAGGACGAGCTACACCACGTCAAGCTTGCACTCCACCAGAACAAGCTTGCACTCCACCAGAACAAGCTGCCCGTACCTCGCCAGCATCGTAGAAGCCGTATCAAGCCACCCACAGTTGAGCGACAACCTGCATTTCTACCATATGTGAAGGGAGTTACAGACAGAATTGGCAACATCTTGAAGCGACCTTCGATTAAAACCATCTACAAGCCTCATAAGAAAGTGAGCCAGTTCTTGAGACCTATCAAGAGTAATATTCCCTTACAGACTGCAGGAGTATACAAACTCGAATGTGAGTGTGGTTTATCTTACACAGGCCAAACAAAGAGAAGCATCGGTACTAGGGTCAAGGAACACATAGGAGATGTCAAGAATAGGCGTTCTTCAAAGTCTGCAGTTTGTGAACATGCCTTGGATAAACCTAACCATTTTATCCGATTTGATAAATCACAGATCCTCGCTAGAGAACACAGATTCATTCCTAGAATGATACGCGAGGCTATTGAAATTCAAAAACATCCGAACTTCAATAGAGAAGATGGTTAGAGACTTTCAAACACCTGGGATCCACTTATTAAAAATTTAAAATCCCAAGTCCAACAGACTGCCAGACCAAAAGATACAGTTAGTGCCTTCTGCGTGCAACCGGAACGTTATTCAAAATATCATCTAAGAAACAGTTGGCGGTAGTTGTAAATAATATTTTCTAAAATCTCAAATAGACAAATGTCACCTTAGTCTACCCGTGACCACGAACGCTGCAAAGTGATCGAAACGTCGGGATGATAAAAATAATTATACGCGATTTAAATCCGCTTAAAATAGTTTTATTTCAATGAATAATAATCGCGAAAATCTAAGACAACGATATGTGAACCAGTACGGACTGGAAATATCAAATAAAATTCGCCGGTTGGAGTATTTGAAAACAAAACATGCAAGATACGTAACGTCCATTAACTTCCTTAAAAGATGCCGTGACAATAATTTAATTCCGGTTTGTGTAAGGATCGCGCCTAAGAAGGACATAAAGCATGGTGATAAAATACTTAACCAGGCGAGTAAGAAATTGTTATTACAACTAATCCGGGAACATCGGTTTGAAGCGCGACGGTTAAACGACCAAATTGACAGCTTCAGTAAAGAACTCGAGTCAAGTTTATCAAAAACAGATTGGCAAAAATGCTACGATTTTACTAATAAACGAGCCGCTATAAAATATAATAATCTAAAATTAAAACAGATAAATAAGTTCGAAAAACTTAGCGGAGTGAAATCGAATTCTAATAAATTTAACGATGGCAACACCGGGGAAATTAAAAACCAACCTGCGCGTACGTCACTTGTCAATCTGTCAAAACAAACTTTAGATAAATCAACCATTACGGTATTAAATAAAGGCTTAAATTTTGCACCGGCTCCATCCAAAATACCGTTTGAAGACATTATTTGCCACGTAGAGGAGTGTCTTTTCAAGAATAATGTCACGAAGGAAGACTCGGAAGCAATTCGACAGGACATTTCGAGTGTTTTACGTCGAAGCCGGCCACCGAAAAGAAACCTTACTCGTGATGAATCTATTGCACTGAAGAACTTACGCAATAATAAAGACATTATAGTCCTCCGGGCAGATAAGGGAAACGCGACCGTTGTGATGGATACGTGTGACTATAACCAGAAAATTACCGCGATCTTATCGGATGAAAAAAATTATAAAAAAGTAACAAAAGACCCTACTAATACTATTCTCAAAAAGACATCCGCGTTAATAACTAAACATCAAGAAAAGTTAAATCTGGATAAAAAATCACTCGTGCCTACATGTGCTAAGCTCCCAAAATTGTATGGGTTACTTAAAATACACAAAATGTGGTGCTCCGTTGCGTCCTATTGTAAGCCAAATCGATACACCAACATATAGATTGGCTCAACACATAGCAAGGATATTATCACCACTCCGAGGACACACGGAAGCTTATGTGAAGGATTCTTACCAGTTTGTTGGTGATATCAAAGATCTCAAATTAGCCAACAATGAGACAATGGTTAGTTTTGATGTCCAGTCATTGTTTACCAACCTACCCATACAAGACTGCATCGAAATTGTCAAGAGGAAGCTACAAACAAAAAACATGCCTATTGAGTATGCAGAGCTGTTACATCACTGCCTTACATCTGGATATTTATTGTGGAATAATGAATTCTATGTGCAAGTCGATGGAGTTGCAATGGGTTCTCCAGTATCCCCCGTGGTCGCCGATTTATTCATGGAAGACCTGGAGGAGAGGGCTCTTCACTCCGGACCAATCACACCTCGGTTTTACAAGCGGTACGTAGATGACACTTTCACAATATTACCTAGTGATATGACATCTGCATTTTTACAACATCTTAATTCTAAACTACTCAAAAAAAATAGGGCCCACTTAGTTTTTACGCTATAATTTAATTAAAGACTCATTTATATATTTTTTATGATCAAAAATTATTTCATTAGGGATTTAGAAAATGTGTGAATAGCACTAACGGTAAACGTTGTTATTTATTCAAAAGTTATGGGTAATAAACAAATTTTAGGGAAATTTAAGCAAGTAAACAGTAAAACTTGACATTCGGTATAATCGCTAAAATAAATAAATCTTGACTATAATGTTGTTTAATAATGCGTAGGGCCTCCTCTATTCTGTATGCACTCTCTGAGCCTGTCAGGTATACTTTCAATGAGATAGGTGATGTTTTCAGCAGGTATCAGTTCCCAAGAGGTTTTTAAAGCATTTATGAGCTCTTGTTGGCTATTTACACTACTGTAATTTTCTTTAAGGCTTCTTTTTAATTGATCCCATAAATGTTCGATGGGATTGAAGTCGGGGCTCATTGCTGGCCAAGGTAAAACACTAATATTGGCCTCGGAGAGTACTCCTTGTGTGATACGGGCCGTATGCGCGCGAGCGTTATCCTGCATGCTGTTATGGTACCCTCATCCAGAATTACAAGCCCTTTTTTCCCTAACAAGCTAATCCCACCCCATACCATCACACTTGGGCCTCCAAAACGGTCTGTTCCATGGATGCATGGTTCCGAAAACCGTTCGCCTTCTCTTCTCCACACTCGTACTCGCCTATCATCACTGGAAAATTTAATTTTACACTCATCTGTAAACAGCACGGTCCTCCAGTTGTCCATAGTCCAATCTAAATGGTCACGTGCGAACCTTAAACGCGCTGCACGATGACTCCTTGTGAGTTTAAGTCGTACCACTCGCATTCTAGATCGTTGCCCATCACCATAGCACGACGCGACACACGAAGACGTATTGCTACAGATCTTTGAGACTCTCCTTCATTATCATAAAAAAATTAGCTGACAACATTGAGTAGGGTTCGTAAACATGACTACTTTATGAAGAATACTTCAATTCCCTAATTATTTACCATACGATTGATTTATAAACAAAAACGCAGAAAAAGTTGAAGTGGGCCCTATTTTGTTTTGAGTTATAACATTCAATTTACTATGGAATTAGAGGCAAATAATGTTTTAGCTTTTCTTGACATTCTTATTATCAAGAATCCTGACAACACATTAAGTCACACAGTTTATAGGAAACCCACACACGCTAATAAATACCTCAATGGTGACTCACACCACCACCCTAGTCAGTTAGCTACCGTTGGCAAATCTTTGTTTCAGAGAGCCCACCATCTCTGCGATGCTGAACACCTAGAGGACGAGCTACACCACGTCAAGCTTGCACTCCACCAGAACAAGCTGCCCGTGCCTTGCCAGCATCGTAGAAGCCGTATCAAGCCACCCACAGTTGAGCGACAACCTGCATTTCTACCATATGTGAAGGGAGTTACAGACAGAATTGGCAACATCTTGAAGCGAGCTTCGATTAACACCATCTACAAGCCTCATAAGAAAGTGAGCCAGTTCTTGAGACCTATCAAGAGTAATATTCCTTTACAGACTGCGGGAGTATACAAACTCGAATGTGAGTGTGGTTTATCTTACATAGGCCAAACAAAGAGAAGCATCGGTACTAGGGTCAATGAACACATAGGAGATGTCAAGAATAGGCGTTCTTCAAAGTCTGCAGTTTGTGAACATGCCTTGGATAAACCTAACCATTTTATCCGATTTGATAAACCACAAATCCTCGCTAGAGAACACAGATTCATTCCTAGAATGATACGCGAGGCTATTGAAATTCAAAAACATCCGAACTTCAATAGAGAAGATGGTTGGAGACTTTCAAACACCTGGGATCCACTTATTAAAAATTTAAAATCCCAAGTCCAACAGACTGCCAGACCAAAAGATACACAGTTAGTGCCTTCTGCGTGCAACCGGAACGTTATTCAAGATATCATCTAAGAAACCGTTGGCGGTAGTTGTAAATAATATTTTCTAAAATCTCAAATAGACAAATGTCACCTTAGTCTACCCGTGACCACGAACGCTGCAAAGTGCTCGAAACGTCGGGATGATAAAAATAATTATACGCGATTTAAATCCGTTCAAAATAATTTTATTTCAAGAGTAATATTCCTTTACAGACTGCGGGAGTATACAAACTCGAATGTGAGTGTGGTTTATCTTACATAGGCCAAACAAAGAGAAGCATCGGTACTAGGGTCAAGGAACACATAGGAGATGTCAAGAATAGGCGTTCTTCAAAGTCTGCAGTTTGTGAACATGCCTTGGATAAACCTAACCATTTTATCCGATTTGATAAACCACAGATCCTCGCTAGAGAACACAGATTCATTCCTAGAATGATACGCGAGGCTATTGAAATTCAAAAACATCCGAACTTCAATAGAAAAGATGGTTGGAGACTTTCAAACACCTGGGATCCACTTATTAAAAATTTAAAATCCCAAGTCCAACAGACTGCCAGACCAAAAGATACAGTTAGTGCCTTCTGCGTGCAACCGGAACGTTATTCAAGATATCATCTAAGGAACCGTTGGCGGTAGTTGTAAATAATATTTTCTAAAATCTCAAATAGACAAATGTCACCTTAGTCTACCCGTGACCACGAACGCTGCAAAGTGCTCGAAACGTCGGGATGATAAAAATAATTATACGCGATTTAAATCCGTTTAAAATAGTTTTATTTTATTTCGATGGTTTAAGCCAGGATTCAGAAACTAGAATAGCATGGATGCCTTTTTATTGCCCGAGGTTTCGACGAAGTTACATTCGCCGTGGTCACGAGCTGACTGGTGTACCGCGCGCCCTCCGGCGACGAGTGCGCGAGTTTTCTTCGCCTACCCTCACAATATTATTATTGTCTTTACCGTTATTATTATGCTGGGAGCACACCACACTAACACAATCGGTTCGCGCGAACATTGTTCGAGGTACTTCACTTTTGGTAAATTTATTTATTTGCTCGCGGATACAGACACGTACAAATTAGTGAAATACGACCCAACAGCAAGAGAAACTCGTCGCGTACGGAAACTAATTAGGGACCATCAGAATCACTTCACGGAGGAGGAGTACAGGTATTTATATAAACCGACAGTTGTTCAACCACCGAAACTATATGGTCTGTCAAAAGTACACAAACCTCTTGTGCCACTGCGACCAATAGTAAGTCAAATTAATGCACCAACTCACAATTTGGCTAAACATCTTTGTTCGGTACTGAAGGTTTTAGTAGGTGGGACTTCGTCCTTCGTGAAAGACTCCAGGCATTTTATTGACATCGTAAGAAATCTCAGACTGGAACCCGGTGACATAATGGTAAGTTTTGATGTAGAATCTTTATTTACCAGCGTTCCTAAAAAAGATTATTTAGATGTTGTTAAAGATAAATTGGTATTACACGGTCTCTCCGACACTATCATTGTTCTACTTGAAAATTGTCTGAACGGAAACTACTTCTTGTACGGTGGTGAGTATTACGTTCAAATTGATGGAGTGGCCATGGGTAGTCCTATAGCACCTGTATTGGCCAACATTTGGATGGAATATTTTGAAGAAAAAGCTTTGTCTTCTGGACCGCCAATAATTAAATTGTGGAAGAGGTATGTTGACGACATTTTTTGCATTATAAGGGGAAACAAACACGACGTAGAACAATATTTGGGTCATCTTAATTCTATACACCCCAAAATAAAATTCACATACGAATTAGAGTCGGAAAGATCGTTAGCATTTCTTGATACCAAGATTCTGGTTAGGCCTGATGGTTCTGTTGGATATAAAGTACACCGAAAATCGACACACACGGATAGGTATCTTCACGCTACGTAAGAAATTCACTTACAAATCGGGCTTTAGATCTATGCGACCCTGATCATCTCGATCACGAGCTGACACATATTCAGGAGGTACTAAAACGCAATGGATATAGGGTAAGTGATAGTATTAGACCACGAGGTAGGAAGGAAAAACAACCGGAGGTTAGCCGTCAACCAGCATTTCTGCCATACGTCAAGGGAATAACGGACAAAGTTGGAACGATATTGAAGAGTTACTCCATCAAGACCGTATTTACCCCCTTGACAAAAGTCTGTGAATGCTTACGCACGCCGAAGGATGTCATCCCTTTTCAAACGCCGGGTGTATACAAGATAAATTGTAGCTGTGGCACTTCTTATATTGGCCAAACTAAACGTACCATAGCGGATAGGGTCAAAGAACACATAGCGGCGGTGAAAAACAGACAGACGGAAAAATCCGCAGTGGCTGACCATCTGTTAAACTCGGGAACAAACCATTGGATTGAGCTTCATGACCCAAAGGTTCTCTCGACGGACAAAAATTATTATTGCCGCTTAGTACGGGAAGCAATTGAAATTAAAAAACATAAAACCTTCAATCGCGATGACGGATTTAAATTGTCGGCCGCTTGGAACCCGGTGATAAATAAATTTAACAAAAGTGAAGTACCTCGAACAATGTTCGCGCGAACCGATTGTGTTAGTGTGGTGTGCTCCCAGCATTATAATAACGGTAAAGACAATATTAATATTGTGAGGGTAGGCGAAGAAAACTCGCGCACTCGTCGCCGGAGGGCGCGCGGTACACCAGTCAGCTCGTGACCACGGCGAATGTAACTTCGTCGAAACGTCGGGCAATAAAAAGGTATTACTACTATTAGTTATCGCGATAAGACCCGTTATATTAAATATGAATAATATAAATCGCGAAAGTTTAAAATATATAGCATGGATGCTTTTGGAATTGAAAGACGCAAGGATATCGGAATAATGGGCCGGAATACTTTGTGCATTTATGTGAATGACGTTAAACTGCTTCTATAGGTCTAAGAAGTAGGTGTCAAGAGTGACATTAAGAGGTTCAGGGGACGTACTGTGATGTGTGTATCTTCGCTACTAGAAGAGTAATTTGACGACAAAGATAAAAATAAATTACTGTCTATTACTGTGGGTTGTAATTTTATTTAGCTAGGAGGCCTCTTAAACAACGACTGCAAGAGCTCTCGACTCTCAACAACAACTTGTGAACATCAACTAATATGAATTAAAAGATTGCTCAAACTCGGTTCTATATTTCTCTCCGCATAGTTCATATATCTGTCTTATTTTATTGAATATAGAAAAAAATGAAAATCATGTCAATCAGACGCTCCGTTTCGTAATGAAAGTAGACACAAACAAACAAATAAAAAGGCAACAGACACACTTTCGCATTTTAATAGTTATTAGTACTCGTAGATATCTATCATGTTTTAACAAGTTTTTGTTAAATAACCCGAATTGTGCATTCCTGTATCAGTCGGCTGGTTCATTGAATACTTGTTCGGACTTGTTGAGTAGATGATGAGATGAGCAGTACTTACGCCTCCTCTACACTACTCGCGAAGTTGAACGTATTACTCAAAGCAAAACAATGTCGGAAGTAAAAAAGAAAGAGACGGCAATACTGTGCGGAATATATTAAATTCGGATTTATTGAAAATCCCACAAACCCATCGTCGCCTTTGTGTCTTTTATGTCTGAAAACATTTTCGAATGAAGCAATGAAGCCTTCAAGGCTGCAAGATCATTTGAATAAAATGCATCCAGATAAGAAAGACAAGAATTTAGCATATTTTCAAGACCTAGAGAAGAAGCATAATACTCAGCCAAGTGTAGCAAAACTATTTTCGGCGGCTGCTAAGCGAGATGACGACGGACTTCGAGCTTCGTACAATATCTCTTTGTTAATTGCTCAAAAAGGCAAACCACATAACATCGGAGAAGAGTTAATATTGCCAGCAATAAATGAAGTAATAACTACTGTGCTTCATAAACCGGCCGCAGATATTATCCGAAAAATTCCTTTGAGCAATAATTCTGTGCAAAGACGAATTGATGAAATGGCTGAAAACATTGAAGAATCATTTTGCGATCACCTGAGGATAAGTCAATTCTCAATTCAGCTCGATGAGTCCACTTTACCGACTAATGAAGCATTGTTGTTGTCTCACGTGAGGTTTATTAAAGATGAGAAAATATGTGAAGAACTATTATTTGCTAGAAATTTAGAGACCGATACAAAAGGTGAAACCATATTCAATACATTGGAAAAGTTTTGCGATGAGAAAGAGATTCCTTTGAAAAATATTATTTCAGTTGCTACGGATGGCGCTCCGGCTATGACAGGCCATAAAGGATTCATAGCGTACTTAAAAAATAAAATTCCAGATGTCCTTGGTGTACATTGCGTTATTCATAGACAACATTTAGTTGCTAGAAACTTAAGTGAAAAACTATTTCAATCACTGCAATATGTCATCAAAGCAGTCAATCAAATCCGCAACAGCTCTTTGAATGATAGATTATTTCATCAGCGTTACTAATGACGAGGATTTCAACCGTTTGTTGTTTCATACTGAAGTTCGCTGGCTATCAAGAGGCAATTGTCTGACTCGATTTTACAACCTGTTTGACTCTGTTATAGAGTTCTTGGAAACTAAAAATACAGAATTGCACGACAAGCTCATAACATCAAGGAATGATATAGCTTACATGACAGACCTGTATAAATTGTTCAATGTCATGAATCTCCAACTGCAAGGCGATAAACTAAATTTAATTAAAACAAAAAACATCGTTGCTGCTTTCGCAGCCAAACTGCTTCTACGCAAAAAGAATCTGGGCAGACGTGAGTTTCACAATTTTCCAAATTTATCAGTATCATGCAGTAACGACGAATTGTTTGCCTACTGCCAACATTTGGAAAACCTCCACATTGACTTCACCGAACGATACCAGGACATTTTGAACTTGGAAATACCAGACTGGGTGTTGGATCCGTTTTCAAATGTCAAC
The DNA here is from genome assembly GCA_037950945.1 of Hypolimnas misippus. NCBI lineage: Eukaryota > Metazoa > Arthropoda > Insecta > Lepidoptera > Nymphalidae > Hypolimnas > Hypolimnas misippus. The sequence continues at coordinate 6,481,473 of JBBEEQ010000007.1, forward strand.
ACAGCAATGTCACCTCAGCTGGAAGAAGAACTTATAGAATTGACAACAATCGAGGAAATAAAAATCAAGTTCAAAAATGGTTACCAAGAATTTTGGCTACAAAAACCGATCCCGCAATTGTATTCTGGATTGTGGTCAATCGTTCAACGATTCTTGATAGCATTCCCATCGTCATATTTGTGTGATCGTGGATTTAGTGCTGTGACAACACTGCTTACTCAAAAGAGAAATCGTTTGCTTGTTACCGAACGTGGCGACTTGCGACTCGTCTTGAGTAAATTGGAACCTGATGTCAACAAACTTATTAAACAGCATCAGATTCATCATTTACATTAGTTTTTATATAAGGATTGATTATTTTAGTTATATTTTTAATAAAAGATACTCTATTTTAATACTATAAAGTTTGCGTTTCAATAATCATTCATATAGGCAGGTGGAGCCCGTAAGAGTTAACTTGAGATTTAAGTGCCGTTGTATGTTACCTACTGCGCTCAGGTTTCAAGTTGCGGGTTATAGTAAAAGTTTCGTTTAGAATTCTCCGTTAATATACATAATATACATATATAGGTCACAATAATTAATTAATTTAATTTGAAGTTATAGTGGTTTTTAAATAGGTGAAAAAAATGTGGGCGCTAAAAAAATATTTATTCTCAAAGTGGGCAGTAGACAAATTAAGTTTGGGAACCACTGATGTAGGCCGACATTCATAATAAAAATATGTATAATAAGAATAAAAATAAAATATATAATAAAAAAATAAAAAATAAATATAATAATAATAAAATGAAAATAAAATTGCACATACCCAAACCGCCAGCAGACTTCAGAAATCGACGTAAAATAATTTAATGAACTAATTGCACAAATTGTTATACAACTAAACCAAACAAAACAAAAATAAATGAAAACAATTTATCAAGACAATATACAGTGGCCTCGGAAATTAAGTTAACAATAGGGCCCCTTACAGTATTTTCTTTCTAAAAGCATATTAACGAAATGAATTACAAAACTTTAATCTTGAAATGATTAATTATGAGACACACATAGTATTTAAGATAAATCTTTGATGGCACTACAATAACAGAAAAAATGTATATTTTTCGCCCAAACGGAAAGTAAGTTAACAAAAAATTAATATCTATCATCAATGTTTTTATTAAGATAAGTTTAATTTCAATATTTAGTTTGATATCAACGGTTTTTTATAACTTCATTCAAACGGTCTGGCATACTATTTACAAGTTTAGAAGTGATATTTGAATTTATATTATACCATTCATTAACAAGTGACGTTTCAAATGTTTCAATGTTGTTCCGGGTATTTTGTGGAATATTTCTATCAAAATGTTCCCATAAGTGCTCGATTGGGTTTTTTTTAAGCTGTCTTTTTCTTTCTTGCTTGGCAAGAATTTGATGATGTCATTATTATTTTAAAGTCTTTTTCTTTTAACCGCTCTACTTTTTTGCGGCTCGTTTGTCATATTTTTTCCGGGTCTATCTTTTCCCTTCCGTCTTTTCTTTTCTTTGTCATTGACATTTTCTATTCTTTCCGACGGCTTCGAGGTTGCAGAGGTTGCTACAGAGCGATTTGTAATAAATAACATTTGTTTCAAATTCTAAATAATTACATTCCATTAAAATATTAAATAATGTACAATTAAGAAATTAAATAAAATACAATTAAAATAATGAATTAATAAATTAAGTCAAACTATAAAATATAAATAAATAAATTAAGTTAAAATGTTAAAATTCCAATTAAAATAATAAGTTCAATTAAAATAAAATATAAATAATAAATTTACCTTGTTTTATTTCGCTCTGTAACAACTTTGGTCGTCTTGAGGCAGAACCGCTCCAGATACGGCCTGGAGTGCTTATCAGATATCATGTCGGCGATCGACGCCTCCGTTAATTTAATTTCAGTAGTTAATACCAGGTCGTTTCTGTCTCGGTCGTGCCTGGGCCATTCGAACAATAGGTGTTTGATGGTCTCTGCAACCTCGGGGTCGCACACGCAGCCAGCACTATCTCTCAATTTAAATCTGTGGAGATAGGCGGCGAAACCGCCGTGGCCCGTCAGCACTTGCGCCCACAAAGACGTCTTGTCAAGGAACTTCAGGACCCGATAAGCGCGCCATACATCGGGGAAAAACATGCGGGTGACCTCAGCTGTGGTTCCACCGATGTACCTCTCGTTCCACCGCCGGACCACGCCCTCTCTCACACGTCGTTTGACGTATGAGATTGGTCATCTGTCATACGCCGGGGCAACCCTGGACTGAGCCGCCAGCCTAGCCAACTCGTCGGCGCGCTCATTGCCGGGGATCCCGACGTGAGCCTTCACCCAGTAGAACTGGAGGGTTTTACTCCTCCCCTGCATCTCCCTAATATTCCGGCGAATATGGGTAGCGAGGGGATGGTGCGTATCCGGGTTCCGGATCAAATCGAACGAGGACCGGGAGTCGCTGAGCACAGCCGCACAGTCGAAGCCTCTCGCGACAACCAGGTCCGTAGCCCTGGCTATCGCGAGCAGCTCCGCCTGATAAACGGTGCACATCGACTCCAGCCTCAGCCGCTTTGTCCGGATCTCGGCCCCATCCCGCCAGTAAGAATATGCCGCCCCGACCCCGTCATCCGATTCACTACCATCTGTGTAAATCAGATGAACGGGGAGCTGCAGCTGAGCCACAGTTTCGGGGAGCATATCCTCCAGACACCGATAATCCACGTCCGGCTCACCGGCGGGGTGGGGGGCCTTGATAAAGGCCTCGCGCTCCTCCAGTTCGTGGAATTCCAGCTCATCGATCGGGCGTCCCCGTTTGTACCCAAACAGCCGGGCCACCTCCCAAACCCGAAGGTCGAGCGGCAGGAGACTCGACAGCGTGAGCGCTGCGTTGAGCGACACCGTACGATGTGACTTGGCGATCTTCTGTGCGAAGCCCCTCTGGACAGTCGCAAAGGTTTTCCGCACAGAGATCTTTTCGGCGGCCTTCGCCCAGGAGCTCGCGCCGTACAGGATCGTCGGTTCGACGACTGCGGAGTATATCGTCCGGATGATCTCCGGACACAAGCCCCATTCCACCCGAGCTTATTTATGACACCCCAGTCTCGTGCACAAGCCAGGACGGCATTGACATCCCGCTGGATCTCGAGCGCCGTGTGCCCAGCCTATCCAGGTTGTCCAGGAGGGGGTCCAGCAGTATGTTCCAGAACAGAGGTCCACCGATGGAACCTTGGACACAGCCTTTGGTCTGTGCCCTCCGCACTGTCCTTCCCGCATAATGTACGGCAACGCTACGGTCCCGGAAGTAATCCTCGACAAGACGCCTAAGGTTTACGGGGATACCCTTTTCCATCATTCTACACTTTATGGCCGGCCACCACGCGTTGTCGAACGCCCCCTCGATGTCAAGAGAGACCATAAGGGTGGTCTCCTTCCTGTGGAGGATACCTCTGACGTGCTGTATCAGGTCATACAGCGTATCCTCCGTGCTCCGCTGCGGTGTGAAGCCGTACTGCCTAGGATTGGACTTGGGCAATAACATATGTCGCTAGTAAATCCGTCCCGACCCGGCCCCTTTTTTGGATTATGCAGAGTCCGGACCAACTCCGCCCTGGTAATCGGGGGGTCGTCGGTGTCATCTGGCATGCGTACGCTGACCAGGTCCGCTCGGCTTCGGATGATGGCGTGGACCTCAGAGTCCGTACCATCATCGTCATCGGCGAAGAATGTCCTGGCCAGCAACGCCGCCGACTGGTCCGGGCTCTGCACAACGCCGTCCTCCACGAGGAGTTGATCCTCGCGGTGACCTGACGCGCTTGATTGGGTTTAAGTCCGGACTTTGAGGAGGCCAGTCCAGCACTTGTATTCTCTGTTGTGCGAAAAATTCTGAGGCTACATGAGATTTATGTTTGGGGTCATTATCTTGTACAAAAATGATTGATTTTTTTAATTTAAATTTTTTTGATGAAGGCAGCAAGTCTTTCCTAATAATTTCAACGTATTTAATGCCCGTTAGGTTGCCATCAATTATATGAAGGTTACCAACTCCTTTAGCGCTAAAACAACCCCAGACCATAACTGCTTTTGCACCCACATGCTTCACCGTAGGAGTTATCAATGTTCTCTTAAACGTTTCTCCAACTTTTCTCCATACGTATTTACGGCGCTTATGATTTCATTTGAAATTTTGATTCATCACTCCATGTGATATTATTTCAAAATTCTAAAGGCTTGTTTTTATGGTCCCTTGCAAACTTTAATCTTTTTTTCGCATTTTTCTCGGAAATAAACGGTCGCTTTCGTGAAACTCTGTCTGTTAATCCATGTTCATGTATTCGCTGCCGTATTGGTAAATTTAATTCTTCTTTTAACTCATGCACTGTTATATTTGGATTTTTAGAGATTTCTCTCATAATTTGGCGATCTTGTCGATATGTAGTTTTTCTCTTCCTCCCTGATCTTGGAAAATTCACTGCACTATCTCTTGAGTCCAAGAGATCGACAATTTTTTTTACACCTGCTTTACTTAAATTGTAGTCCTTTGCAATTGATTCTAACGTTTCACCTCGTTTTCGTCGGTTATACACAGCTGTTCGCTTATCGGGTGTCAGTTCTTTCCGTTTAGCTATTTTTAATATTTATTTTATGTTAAAAATACCTTAAATATAAAATAAACCTAGCCTTATTTTGTTATAAACAAATATACAACTTATGAATGTCAATTAACAATTAAAAAGTTTATTTAAAAAAATAAATAAATATTTTGATTCGCTGTTAACTTATTTTCCGATTTACGAATAGATCCGTTACGTAAAGACGTTCAACTTCTTTCGTATAAATTCAGCAACTAATGATTATTCTGTACGTGAACTCAAAGAAGGGATTTCCCCCGACCAAAAATTATAAACGACCGAATTCATTCTGTTTGAAAAAGGATTGAAACATCACGAAGTAATGTTGCATACAACTAGTTAACTTAACTTGAGACTTAGTTACTCTTGAGACCTATCAAGAGTAATATTCCTTTACAGACTGCGGGAGTATACAAACTCAAATGTCAGTGTGGTTTATCTTACATAGGCCAAACAAAGAGAAGCATCGGTACTAGGGTCAAGGAACACATAGAAAATGTCAAAAATAAGCGTTCTTCAAAGTCTGCACTTTGTGAACATGCTTTGGATAAACCTAACCATTTTATTCGATTTGATAAACCACAGATCCTCGCTAGAGAACACAGATTCATTCCTAGAATGATACGCGAGACTATTGAAATTCAAAAACATCCGAACTTCAATAGAGAAGATGGTTGGAGACTTTCAAACACCTGGGATCCACTTATTAAAAATTTTAAATCCCAAGTCCAACAGACTGCAAGACCAAAAGATACAGTTAGTGCCTTCTGCGTGCAACCGGAACGTTATTCAAGATACCATCTAAGAAACCGTTGGCGTTAGTTGTAAATAATATTTTCTAAAATCTCAAATAGACAAATGCCACCTTAGTCTACCCGTGACCACGAACGCTGCAAAGTGCTCGAAACGTCGGGATGATAAAAATAATTAATATACGCGATTTAAATCCGTTTAAAATAGTTTTATTTCAATAGTTAACTTAATTTCCGAGGCCACTGTATACCTAAGAAGATAAAAAAAAAACAAAATCTAAAATTTATTAAACAATTCTTATGTGACCCACTAGAAAAAAAAAATTAAAGTAAAAATAATTGTCTATGGTTATTCATTAGGCAGAATGACTTTTGACATAAAACAATTTAATATGTCATTCCATACTTCATATAATCTTTTGATGTCATTCTGACAACATTAAGTAAAACTAAAAGTGGGTAACAACAGACATAAGAAAGTTACTTAAATCATTTTTTCACGTTCCTCCTTGTTCTTTATTGAGACAACTTATTGTCCTTGGAAGCTTGAACAATAGCACTGGCTGAGGAAGGCACTTCCGTGTCATTGTTGGAACTGGGAACTGCGTTTAAGTCAGCAAGTGAAAAAATTTGATGCTTCGACCCGTCAGACCCCACAACAACAACAACACCGTCTCTCGTCCAACTCGGCAACGCTTTGGCATTAACAACTGTTAATGCCAAAGCGTTGCCGAGCAGTCAGGAAAGCTTCATGCCGACGCTTAGTCAAGAACTCAACGACAAGGTCACTCCAGAGCCTTTCAAGCATTTCTTTGAAAACCAAACCTTATCTCGGAGTGAAGTTTCCTTAAACTTCCAGAATGTCTCTAGGACGTTCAGAGCTAGATCGGCCTAAGCGACGAGAAATACGGATGCTATAAGAGGTCAGTTCAGGAAGCTGCAGCCGATTTGACAATACCTTAATATTTTCATTTTTTGCTTCAGGAACTCCATGCACAAGTAGGGTATTCTTTCTTGACCGCATCTCCTCGGATCGCCTGGATAACAGCTCCACCTGTAGTTGAAGCTACTCCAGCGCCGCTAGCACAAAGGATCGGAATGCGTTGAACTGTGCATTGATATTGTAGAAGAAGTTAGATAATAATTTTTTAATCGAATTTTAAAAATATTTATGGTTTTTTAAGATCTGATATCAACGGGCAGTGTATTCCATACCTTTATAGATTTGACTGTAAACGAATCACTGTATGCATTTGTTCGACTATAAGGTATTATGACCTTATTATCATTACTAGTACTTTATTATATTAGACCTTATTATCATTACTATTTAGTTCATTTTAATTGCAAATCAATCATTTGGCCTCGATCACTTTCATCATCACTGAAAGATAGTTTTAAAAACTTAACACTTTTTATTTTCTGTACACACTCAACACCTGAAAACTTTCACAGATCACAAATTCTATTCTCCACACTATTTTCAAAGATAAAATGTTAAATACTTTAGACCGCAACATGAATACAAACAATAATAATGGCGACTTCTAAGAACTCGCGTCCAAAGAAAAAAAATGCGACCAAAATTAATAGTCCTTTACTTATGCGATAATTAAATAAAATATAAAACTTTTCAAAATAGTCGCATTACATTCTTCGGAAATTTTCCTAATTCATCATCTAATAACGTAAAAAAGACAGTGTCTTTTTTTCTCTTTATGTGCGTAATATTATCGTTGTGTGTCAAATATTTATAAGTACGCACACATAAATATATTCACATGACTACGCTATTGCGTATACACAGTATAAATGATAAGAACAAGAAATACTTGAAGAGATAGTGTTTATGAAAATAGAGAAAAGAAGTGGAGAGAGGACACCACCCTGAGGGACACCCGAGGATAAATTACAAAACGCAGAAAATTTGAAATGTTCGAAACTACTAAAGAACACCGGGAGCAACATTAATTGCTCATTATCATCATCATTAACAAACTAATTATCACTTATTAGTGATAATTAGTTTGTGCCTATATCGCTAGTAGTGCGAGTGTGCAGCGCAAGAAATACGAACACAGGAATTAACGATGATACATCGTGCTACCACCGTTAATTAATAGATGGCGTTAGTGGTGTAATATTAGACATCAATATAAAATATTAAAATAAAATACTGTTTTACTTTTGTATGATTTAAATAAATAAAATAATGCAATATAAATTTATCTGAGTTACTTAGGGTAGGCAGTGTCTTTTTGTCTTTATAAACTGCACGCCACTGCATTAACCAATTATAAGACAAGTACAAATATATACGTATAGTATAACATGTGACAGCGGGGCAGCGGCGGCGGTGCGACATATACGCTTGCCTGTTCTCGACATATAAATATGAACGGGAAGATTTGTTACGCGTTAGTACAAGCGCGCTTTCGGCTCACGGCAGTCGTATGCATATAATACGCTAATAAATGAATGCCTCTTACTTAATAGGTAGACGTAGCCCCTACACCCGTGAAAACGTTAAAAACGCTAAAATACTTAAAATATGCGACATAAATGACCGTATCTTTTGATTGTGTTAACTTAGAAGTTTGATTTTTTCACAGCTCTTAGTAATTATAGCACTGAATACTTGATATTGATAAAAAAATTGTTACCTTCACGCGTTCCTAAGAAAAAGGTTAAAAGACAAACTTACAAACAGACAACATACATACAGAAATTTTCAGTTTTCAGATTTTCCTACTTCTTGCCAAATTTTATCTTGCTAGGTCAGTGGGAAGTACCCTATAGGTTTTGATTCCCTTGCGAAAACGCAAAAATGGTCAAAATATTCGACATATTTGCCATTATCTTTTGATTGCGTTGACTTAGAACTTTAATTTTTTCACAGCCGCATGTCATCGCAGAATTGAGTATGTGATATTAATTTCAACATGATGCGTCTATGCATTTTTGAGAAAAAAGTCTTGACAGCCCGACAGACGGACAGACAGACAGACGAACAACAAAGTGATCCTATAAGGGTTCCGTTTTTCCTTTTAACGTACGGAACCCTAAAAAATATTTACGTTCTAACTAGAGGTGTGTTATCAAATAACTTGAAGTAATTGATCTTAACAATGTGATTCTTAAGATTTAAGTTATAGATACCTACCTATGATATAAAGAATGTTAATTTTCTTAAATATTTCTTAATAAAAGCTTTTATTTGCAAATCATTTTTAATACCTCAATCCCTAACATTTCCACAAACAACACCGCCTAAATCTAATAAAATATCAGTTAACACCGCTCAAGTTATAAAATGAAAATTAAAATAAAATAAATCGTCAAAATACGTATTATTTCTTAACTGGTAACTAGAGTATGTATTAAGTAGCAATAGAAAAAAAAACATAGATATTTTAAAATAGATAGTATTTTTTGTCTCCTGTAAAGTTGGTAATAATGACTTAAGCGGTGTTGTAAGCTAAGGGACGATATATCATTACGAACTAATATTAATAAGCCTCCTCCAACTATTAACAGCCGTTTCGGTTTTTAATAAAATGAAAGATATTTTTGACAATGATTAAAAATATTAAACAATTTCTCAGGATGTATTTTAGACTATTTGTGGTAAATATAATGAATGTATTGAGGCACGTAGAAGATCTATTCTTAAGCGTATTAAGGATAAGTATATTCGCCAGGGGATTGATAATATACCTCCTTCTTCTGAATATCTTTTTTAAACCATCACTTTTATCTCAGTATATAGCTAAAATTGGAGGTGTAGATAAACTAAAGAGAAACACTATACATCCTGATCCTAAGCAAGGATCTGAACCTAGACCCTCAACTTCTAAATTCTTCAAGCTTCATTCAGCTAAGTACCCAAAACAAAACTTTAAAAAGCCATCCGAGCAGTCTAAAGGTAACTTTTTTCATGACAAACAAAGGGAGGGACGTAAAAGCAATACCTCTAATGACAAAAATAGAAAACATAGTAATAAGCGAAGTTGCTCCAAATTTTCGGGAGGTTGCCTAAAATATTATTACGAGATTTGGGAAAAACATTCAGCACCCCGTATAATTTTCAATCTACTATCATCACCCAAAAACCCATTTTCCACCAGCCACCCTTAATATTACCTACAATAGTAAATATGATAAAGTTTCAAACTCCAGTATCAAAACGAATCTCCACTCAGATTATACAAATAAAAAAATCAGGTATTTTAGAACAGGTCCTCAGATCTCCGAGTTTCATATTCCATATGTTTGTGATAAAGAGGACCAGCGGCGAGACAGGCCTATTCTCAATTTGAAGGGCCTAAACCGGTATGTATATGCCAAGCATTTCCACTTATTCAGCCATCTACGCATGCACAATTTTCTTCAGCAGGGCGATTAGTTGATAAAATTAAATCTTCATCAGGCATATTATCATGTGAGTATATCCCCTTCTCATCGACGTTTCTTACGGATCAGCTACCAGGGCGAGCTACTGCAAAGACTTGTCTTCCGTTTGGCCTTGCCTCAGCTCCGAGAACGTTTTTTACAATAACCAATTGGCCAGCAGAGTCTCTTCACTCGAAAGGTATTCGGCTTATAGTTTACCTCGACAATTTTTGTCTAGCGAACCAGGATGCTCGTCGTCGCATCGACGATCTAAACATTACCATTCATTTACTTCAAAGCCTGGGCTGGAGCATAAACATCAAAAAATCAATAACGACACGAACGACCTATCACACGAAAAAATTATAAGCACATGTCAGTTTTTAAATCGCTACCTGACTATCGGCAGTTGGACACTAAAGCAGGCGTAACGCCTCTTAGGGAAGCTCAATTTTGCAGCCTTCAACTCCTGGCGGGGAAGGCTGCATTGCCGACAGATGCAACGACATTGTCACCTAGAGATGAAGTGGTGGCTTCAGCATGTTCATCTAAAGTCACACATTCACAAGATCTTCCAACCACAGTCCAACTTCTTGACAGCAGATGCCTCTGAAATCGGTTGGGGTGCTCAAGTGAACGATTTGAAATTAATGGGTTAATGGGACATTCATCAGATTACATGGCATTGCAACAGAAAATAAATGTTTGCTGTCTTGAAAGCAATGGAATTGGCAGGTCACGTTCTCAAAAACACATCCGTTCTAGTACAAAGCGACAATCGGACCATAATAACTTACATCAAACGCGTGGGCGGCACCAGGTCAGTAAAATTGTTAAAATAATAATGATAATGATAATGATAATGATAATGATAATGATAATGATAATGATAATGATAATGATAATGATAATGATAATGATAATGATAATGATAATGATAATGATAATGATAATGATAATGATAATGATAATGATAATGATAATGATAATGATAATGATAATGATAATGATAATGATAATGATAATGATAATGATAATGATAATGATAATGATAATGATAATGATAATGATAATGATAATGATAATGATAATGATAATGATAATGATAATGATAATGATAATGATAATGATAATGATAATGATAATGATAATGATAATGATAATGATAATGATAATGTCAAAATAAAATAATATCAGATTACAATTAATTAAATTATCATTAAATATTAATTAAAGAATTAAGAGTACACAATTGAAATGTCAAACACAATAATATAACTAGTTAATTCTGTCACTCAAAAAATCGATAACATTATAGTACAATTTTAAATAAATTCAAGAAATCAAAGAGTTTCTTTTTGAACGTAGTAGTTTGTAAATCCTTAAAGGAGTCAGGAACATTATTGTATATTCGAATCGCCATACAATACGTTTTTATTTTATATAAAGCAAATTTTTGCACAGGGACATAAAGTTTATTTTTATACCTGGAATTTGTACCCAGCATATCATTATTTGTTTTAAATAAATATAGATGTTTTTTGACAAAAGCAGCTACTTCATTAATGTAAAGACACGGGAAGGGGAGGACTCGTAATGACTTAAAGAGTGGCTCGCAACTATCTAAATATCCAACACCGTATATTGCTCTTAAACATTTTTTGAACTTTAAATACATTGTCAGATTCTACAGAATTTCCCCATATTATGACTGCATATCTAAGATTGGAAGATACATATCCATTGTATGCTAACATTGTTCTTCTTTAGTCGTTACGTTTTTAAGGCGCCTTAAAACATATACAAATTTCTCAAGTTTATCACATATACCATGGACATGATTTTTCCAATTACAGAATTTGTCAACATGTATTCCTAAAAATATGGTTGATTCAACATTTTCAATTTTTGTGTTATTCCATGATACATTAATGTCTAAAAAATTGATATTTAGTGTTTGGAATTGTATAATTTTAGTTTTTGATACATTGATTTGTAGATATTTAATAGCTAGCCAGTAAATTACCTTTGTCAAAACAATGTTTGCCTCCCTTTCAATATTCTGTCTATTGTCACATTTAATATTAATTGTCGTATCATCAGCAAATAAAATGCATTCTTGATTTAATGCATCTGGCATGTCATTTATCTAAATAAGAAATAATAGAGGACCTAATATACTACCCCGAGGAACTCCAAAGCGATTAACACAATACGATGAAAAGAAATTTCGTCTTCTAGGTCCACAGACTTTTGTTATTGTTACACACTGTTCTCTATTATTTAAGTAACTTGCAAACCATTCAAGCGGTTGTCCTCTGATCCCATATCTGTACATTTTTTCTAATAGTAAACGGTGACATACAAAATCGAATGCCTTTGTCATATCTAAACAAATAGATAACGGGTATATTTTTTTATTTAAACTTTCTGTTATATTTTTTATAAGTGTAAAACAGGCCAATGTTGTCGAGCTATTTTTTCGAAACCCGTATTGAGACTTTTTTAAAATACTAAATTTTGTTAAAAAGCTGTACAGCTTATCACTTATTACCTTCCTAAAATTTTTTGACAGTATTGGCACTAAGGTAATGGGTCTATAACTATCAGTATTGAGTGGATCACCTCGTTTATATATTGGTTTCACTATTGATTTTTTTAATCTTGCTGGAAATGTACCTTCTTCTAAAGATGCTTCGAGAGCGCTTTCCTTTATAACTCTTGTATTTAGGTGATCATAACCAGTAGATTTTGTGTTATTGAGGTAAGATATTATTTTAATTATATCTGATTCATTTACGGGTGTGATAAATATAGAATTGTTATTAAAATATGTAATTGTATAATTATTTGTCACTTTATCAATTGTCAAATTTTTATTAGTTAGATTTATAAAATAATTGTGAAAATGGTCGCATATTAGTGAAGGATCACTACACTTTTAATATCAATTATTAATTCTTGAATGTCATTTTTATTTACTTCATTATTTAATGTCTTTTTTATAATATTCCAGGAGGCTTTACATTTATTTTTAGAACTGATTACATACTACTTGTTGCTGTATTTTATGTGATAGGTATATACATTTTTTTAATATCCTAGTATAATATATGTACTTCTTTTTATTGTTATGTTTATTACTCGATGATAGACGATATGTACATTTGACGTTTAATAATGCTACTTCTTTTTAATCCTTTAGTTAGCCAATTGTTTTTAAGTGTTTTACGAGTAACTTTAATGTAGATTATTGGAAAGCACAATTCAAATAATAGTATTAGCCAGTTATAAAAATTCGAAAAAGCTTTATCAAAGTCGCCTTCTCTGTATACATCTATAAATGAAAGGGCTTTCAGATTTTCCTTAAATTTTCTGATAATATCTTTATTAAAATCTCGTCTTATTTCAAACCAAAAAGTATGTTTTTTGCTATGAATTAAATCAGGTATGACCTGTATTGATAGACTCTGAGCAGTTTCGTGGTCAGACAAAGCAAGATTATAAAGGTTGGATATGGCATTATCATAATTACTTACTATCAGATCTAAGCAGGATTTTTTTCTGGTAGGTTTTATAATGTGATTCTTAAAGTTGTAATTATTCAAAATTGCTATAAGATCATTAGATAATTTGGTCTGCTTTAACATATCAATATTCCAGTTACCACATAATATAAATTTCCTATTGGATTTTCGAGTTAGTGCACGCAGTAAGCAGTCTAGCTCCGTAAGAAAACTAGTCGCTATTGAGGATGGTGTTCTATAGATGCAGACAATAGTAATATTGTAATTTAACACTTCAACAACACAACATTCAAATACATATGGCTTACTATTTTTTATATTAAGTGATTCATAGTTTAAATGATTTCTAAGTAGTATACAAGTACCACCTCTACGTTCATTATGGCGAGAAAAAAATGATGCTAGTTTATAATTTTGTAGGTTTAAGTTGAATTCACTGCCGTGCTTAATAAATGTCTCTGATAAGCAAATCACATTGATCTCTCCCAATGTTTCCTTTAATTCTAATATAGCTATATCCAACAAATCACGTTTATTTAAAATGCCAGCAATATTTTGGTGAAATAATTTAAAATGTGATTTACTTCCGAAAAAAGTGATTCTTTGAATTTGATATGTGTAAACAATCTTCCTGTTTACAATTACTTTTTATTTTATTAAAATAATAAGGTATTGTCCCTTTACAAACCGTTCGTTGCTCGACTAACTTTTCTAAATTAACTTTATATTGGCTGTAAGTTTTAGCATTATTTAACGATGCAGGAGGTAACAATGTATTATTTAATGTCGTTGTAATTTTTTACACCTATAAGGATTTACCAAATATCTATCTTTATAATCTATATAATCAATTTCAGTATTTAATTTATGACATATACATTTAATAACGTCGTGTTGATAAGAATAATAATTCGTGTTTTTGTCATAATTATTATGTTCAAAATCTATAAATGTATAAATTAGAATAATTTTTAACTATTAATTTAATATTGGTGTTTAGCAATTTTTCATTTAGATGGATATTGCTTTGTACTTTTGTTAAAAATATTTGCTTACAGTGTTTAAGTCTATCGAGAGCACTACATTAATTGCAAAACAAATCATAGGGATTTGTATACATGGTGTACATGGTGACCTCCTTAGATGGATCAAGTCATATTTATTGAATAGAAGTGAAGCCGTGACTGTGAAAGTTTATTGCTCATCTTTTCTACCCGTTCCATCTGGAGTACCTCAAGGCTCACATCTTGGACCACGGTTTTTTAATATATATAAGGAGTTCGACTCTATACTGCGGTCCTTCAAATGGGAGGTTCGGTAAGTGTAACTCATCACATTCCGCATAAAAAAAAATCCCAAAACTATTGAAATGAAACTATTTTAAACGGATTTAAATCGCGTATATTAATTATTTTTATCATCCCGACGTTTCGAGCACTTTGCAGCGTTCGTGGTCACGGGTAGACTAAGGTGACATTTGTCTATTTGAGATTTGAGAAAAATATTATTTACAACTACCGCCAACGGTTTCTTAAATGATATCTTGAATAACGTTCCGGTTGCACGCAGAAGGCACTAACTGTATCTTTTGGTCTGGCAGTCTGTTGGACTTGGGATTTTAAATTTTTAATGAGCGGATCCCAGGTGTTTGAAAGTCTCCAACCATCTTCTCTATTGAAGTTCGGATGTTTTTGAATTTCAATAGCCTCGCGTATCATTCTAGGAATGAATCTGTGTTCTCTAGCGAGGATCTGTGGTTTATCAAATCGGATAAAATGGTTAGGTTTATCCAAGGCATGTTCACAAACTGCAGACTTTGAAGAACGCCTATTCTTGACATCTCCTATGTGTTCCTTGACCCTAGTACCGATGCTTCTTTTTGTTTGGCCTATGTAAGATAAACCACACTCACATTCGAGTTTGTATACTCCCGCAGTCTGTAAAGGAATATTACTCTTGATAGGTCTCAAGAACTGGCTCACTTTCTTATGAGGCTTGTAGATAGTTTTAATCGAAGCTCGCTTCAAGATGTTGCCAATTCTGTCTGTAACTCCCTTCACATATGGTAGAAATGCAGGTTGTCGCTCAACTGTGGGTGGCTTGATACGGCTTCTACGATGCTGGCGAGGCACGGGCAGCTTGTTCTGGTGGAGTGCAAGCTTGACGTGGTGTAGCTCGTCCTCTAGGTGTTCAGCATCGCAGAGATGGTGGGCTCTCTGAAACAAAGATTTGCCAACGGTAGCTAACTGACTAGGGTGGTGGTGTGAGTCACCATTGAGGTATTTATTAGTGTGTGTGGGTTTCCTATAAACTGTGTGACTTAATGTGTTGTCAGGATTCTTGATAATAAGAATGTCAAGAAAAGCTAAAACATTATTTGCCTCTAATTCCATAGTAAATTGAATGTTATTATTAATAGAATTAAGATGTTGTAAAAATGCAGACGTCATATCACTAGGTAATATTGTGAAAGTGTCATCTACGTACCGCTTGTAAAACCGAGGTGTGATTGGTCCGGAGTGAAGAGCCCTCTCCTCCAGGTCTTCCATGAATAAATCGGCGACCACGGGGGATACTGGAGAACCCATTGCAACTCCGTCGACTTGCACATAGAATTCATCATTCCACAATAAATATCCAGATGTCAGGCAGTGATGTAACAGCTCTGCATACTCAATAGGCATGTTTTTTGTTTGTAGCTTCCTCTTGACAATTTCGATGCAGTCTTGTATGGGTAGGTTGGTAAACAATGACTGGACATCAAAACTAACCATTGTCTCATTGTTGGCTAATTTGAGATCTTTGATTTCACCAACAAACTGGTAAGAATCCTTCACATAAGCTTCCGTGTGTCCTCGGAGTGGTGATAATATCCTTGCTATGTGTTGAGCCAATCTATATGTTGGTGTATCGATTTGGCTTACAATAGGACGCAACGGAGCACCAGTTTTGTGTATTTTAGGTAACCCATACAATTTTGGGGGCTTAGCACATGTAGGCACGAGTGATTTTTTATCCAGATTTAACTTTTCTTGATGTTTAGTTATTAACGCGGATGTCTTTTTGAGAATAGTATTAGTAGGGTCTTTTGTTACTTTTTTATAAGTTTTTTTCATCCGATAAGATCGCGGTAATTTTCTGGTTATAGTCACACGTATCCATCACAACGGTCGCGTTTCCCTTATCTGCCCGGAGGACTGTAATGTCTTTATTATTGCGTAAGTTCTTCAGTGCAATAGATTCATCACGAGTAAGGTTTCTTTTCGGTGGCCGGCTTCGACGTAAAACACTCGAAATGTCCTGTCGAATTGCTTCCGAGTCTTCCTTCGTGACATTATTCTTAAAAAGACACTCCCACTCCTCTACGTGGCAAATAATGTCTTCAAACGGTATTTTGGATGGAGCCGGTGCAAAATTTAAGCCTTTATTTAATACCGTAATGGTTGATTTATCTAAAGTTTGTTTTGACAGATTGACAAGTGACGTACGCGCAGGTTGGTTTTTAATTTCCCCGGTGTTGCCATTGTTAAATTTATTCGAATTCGATTTCACTCCGCTAAGTTTTTCAAACTTATTTATCTGTTTTAATTTTAGATTATTATATTTTATAGCGGCTCGTTTATTAGTAAAATCGTAGCATTTTTGCCAATCTGTTTTTGATAAACTTAACTCGAGTTCTTTACTTAAGCTGTCAATTTGGTCGTTTAACCGTCGCGCTTCAAACCGATGTTCCCGGATTAGTTGTAATAACAATTTCTTACTTGCCTGGTTAAGTATTTTATCACCATGCTTTATGTCCTTCTTAGGCGCGATCCTTACACAAACCGGAATTAAATTATTGTCACGGCATCTTTTAAGGAAGTTAATGGACGTTACGTATCTTGCATGTTTCGTTTTCAAATACTCCAACCGGCGAATTTTATTTGATATTTCCAGTCCGTACTGGTTCACATATCGTTGTCTTAGATTTTCGCGATTATTATTCATTGAAATGAAACTATTTTAAACGGATTTAAATCGCGTATATTAATTATTTTTATCATCCCGACGTTTCGAGCACTTTGCAGCGTTCGTGGTCACGGGTAGACTAAGGTGACATTTGTCTATTTGAGATTTGAGAAAAATATTATTTACAACTACCGCCAACGGTTTCTTAAATGATATCTTGAATAACGTTCCGGTTGCACGCAGAAGGCACTAACTGTATCTTTTGGTCTGGCAGTCTGTTGGACTTGGGATTTTAAATTTTTAATGAGCGGATCCCAGGTGTTTGAAAGTCTCCAACCATCTTCTCTATTGAAGTTCGGATGTTTTTGAATTTCAATAGCCTCGCGTATCATTCTAGGAATGAATCTGTGTTCTCTAGCGAGGATCTGTGGTTTATCAAATCGGATAAAATGGTTAGGTTTATCCAAGGCATGTTCACAAACTGCAGACTTTGAAGAACGCCTATTCTTGACATCTCCTATGTGTTCCTTGACCCTAGTACCGATGCTTCTTTTTGTTTGGCCTATGTAAGATAAACCAAGAAAAAGAACCTTACTCGTGATGAATCTATTGCACTGAAGAACTTACGCAATAATAAAGACATTACAGTCCTCCGGGCAGATAAGGGAAACGCGACCGTTGTGATGGATACGTGTGACTATAACCAGAAAATTACCGCGATCTTATCGGATGAAAAAAACTTATAAAAAAGTAACAAAAGACCCTACTAATACTATTCTCAAAAAGACATCCGCGTTAATAACTAAACATCAAGAAAAGTTAAATCTGGATAAAAAATCACTCGTGCCTACATGTGCTAAGCCCCCAAAATTGTATGGGTTACCTAAAATACACAAAACTGGTGCTCCGTTGCGTCCTATTGTAAGCCAAATCGATACACCAACATATAGATTGGCTCAACACATAGCAAGGATATTATCACCACTCCGAGGACACACGGAAGCTTATGTGAAGGATTCTTACCAGTTTGTTGGTGAAATCAAAGATCTCAAATTAGCCAACAATGAGACAATGGTTAGTTTTGATGTCCAGTCATTGTTTACCAACCTACCCATACAAGACTGCATCGAAATTGTCAAGAGGAAGCTACAAACAAAAAACATGCCTATTGAGTATGCAGAGCTGTTACATCACTGCCTGACATCTGGATATTTATTGTGGAATGATGAATTCTATGTGCAAGTCGACGGAGTTGCAATGGGTTCTCCAGTATCCCCCGTGGTCGCCGATTTATTCATGGAAGACCTGGAGGAGAGGGCTCTTCACTCCGGACCAATCACACCTCGGTTTTACAAGCGGTACGTAGATGACACTTTCACAATATTACCTAGTGATATGACGTCTGCATTTTTACAACATCTTAATTCTATTAATAATAACATTCAATTTACTATGGAATTAGAGGCAAATAATGTTTTAGCTTTTCTTGACATTCTTATTATCAAGAATCCTGACAACACATTAAGTCACACAGTTTATAGGAAACCCACACACACTAATAAATACCTCAATGGTGACTCACACCACCACCCTAGTCAGTTAGCTACCGTTGGCAAATCTTTGTTTCAGAGAGCCCACCATCTCTGCGATGCTGAACACCTAGAGGACGAGCTACACCACGTCAAGCTTGCACTCCACCAGAACAAGCTGCCCGTGCCTCGCCAGCATCGTAGAAGCCGTATCAAGCCACCCACAGTTGAGCGACAACCTGCATTTCTACCATATGTGAAGGGAGTTACAGACAGAATTGGCAACATCTTGAAGCGAGCTTCGATTAAAACTATCTACAAGCCTCATAAGAAAGTGAGCCAGTTCTTGAGACCTATCAAGAGTAATATTCCTTTACAGACTGCGGGAGTATACAAACTCGAATGTGAGTGTGGTTTATCTTACATAGGCCAAACAAAAAGAAGCATCGGTACTAGGGTCAAGGAACACATAGGAGATGTCAAGAATAGGCGTTCTTCAAAGTCTGCAGTTTGTGAACATGCCTTGGATAAACCTAACCATTTTATCCGATTTGATAAACCACAGATCCTCGCTAGAGAACACAGATTCATTCCTAGAATGATACGCGAGGCTATTGAAATTCAAAAACATCCGAACTTCAATAGAGAAGATGGTTGGAGACTTTCAAACACCTGGGATCCGCTCATTAAAAATTTAAAATCCCAAGTCCAACAGACTGCCAGACCAAAAGATACAGTTAGTGCCTTCTGCGTGCAACCGGAACGTTATTCAAGATATCATTTAAGAAACCGTTGGCGGTAGTTGTAAATAATATTTTTCTCAAATCTCAAATAGACAAATGTCACCTTAGTCTACCCGTGACCACGAACGCTGCAAAGTGCTCGAAACGTCGGGATGATAAAAATAATTAATATACGCGATTTAAATCCGTTTAAAATAGTTTCATTTCAATGAATAATAATCGCGAAAATCTAAGACAACGAAATCCCAAAACTAGTTTTTAAACATTTAAAATATTTAAATATTCGAGCTCCACTGTTCGTGCGCATGCATTACACTATCTAAGGCGCGCGCCGCACAACTTCGGATTACACTTACCTCGTAATGAGTAAAAGTGGTCGAGTCCATAGCACCTACCAATACGCAATCCGTAAGTTGCATATAAGGTTTGATACTCATGTTTCGAGTCATCCATTTAGTGTATCGTAATACTTTAATTTTGTTAGGTCATTGACCTACGGAAATACGTCTAATTATCTCAGGTATGATTCGAATTTACCGTCACACTTGATCAGGCTTCGGACTGGCAAACTAATTGTAACAACATCTCGTAAATAAACTTCATTGAATTTATCCCAACAGTTACGTAAGCGAAGTATTTTAAAAATTAATCACGTAACATTAAAATCAAAATGTGTCAAAACAATTTGGCGTGTTTAAAAATTAGAATCATCTCTGTTTACCAAAGTCATTTAATATTTCAGTAACAAACTGACGAGCGTATAAATAATAATTATTAAAAACTGTTTTGCGACATTTCGTTTATATAACATTTTTTTATACCCTAAACAAGCCTACTTAAAAACAAAAATGAAAATTAATCATTCTTCTAATAATTATTAAACAAGTACATAAATATCACACGCGATCACAATCACTAGACACTCAAAACTAAATAAAAACAGATCATCTGTCTATGGCATTACGAAGTATTTGAGTCTCAACGTACTATTTAAGATAGAAAACAAACACTTTCTAGTGTACACACAAACCACGAGTTAATTGTGTGCGAAAGATAAGCGAACAAAATCACTAGGTAAGTCACTGACCTACCAAACTACGTACAACTACGACATTACTTAACTTTATCTAAGTATGATTCGAATTTTCCGTCAAACTTCACCAGGCTTTAGATTGGCAAATTAATTGTGACATCATGTTAATTACCTTAATGAAATTCATAAAAACATATAACAAAACTGAATAACGTCAAGGCAGGTATTAAAAATTGATCATAGCCCTTAAATAAATAATCTATCACAACAATTAGGTGTGTTTAAAAATTGGACTCATCTTATTTATAATAATTATTATACTAGCCTCCGCCTGCGACACACGCGTGGTATCTTGATAAAAGTAGATAGAATAGGTAGTCTATGTGTTATTTTGATGTATAAGCTTTATTATTGTAAAGATTCATTTAAATCCATTTAGTACTTTTTGCGTGAAAGAATAACAAACATCGATACATACATACACATTTCACGTTTATAATATTAGTAAGAAAATATTTCAAGTAACAACATAATCCTTTACCTAATTAAGTATTAAAATACTATTTTTTAATAAATATTAGATTAAAAAATGTTCTACTATTGTATTTATAGTCTATTACAACTAATCTTTCATAAGCTATCTTAAATAACAATCATAATTTTTATACCTTAAAGAAGCCTTTATATATATATATATATATATATATATATATATCATCCCTCTCCTCGGATCCGTGTTTGAGTATAGACGTGTATTTTGCTTGTTCTTGATTTATTTTTTCTTGAAAAATTAAAATTAGCGAAATAAATAGTGGAATAAAATTAGGAGTGCATAAACTGCTGCAAGTAAACTGTTTCTATGTGAATAAGTGAGATGTGCTGTTGTTGTAAATCTGCACCCTACCGTTACGTGAATAAGAGTGATAATTGTGGTTTCTGCTAATTCCAACTTATCATATTGTTCAAGTGATTGAAATCAAGATCTAATTAGAAACACTTTAAGGGTGTAATTCCACTGCCGTCTGCTTGCACTGACCATATCTTTGCGTTGCTGCGGCCCTGGTACTTTACTCGAATATGACAAGCCGAGCGAAGTCTCCGTCCCCCGCTACTCCACCCGTCGTGGCTCGCCTAATGAATCACTGTGACTCCGATCCGGCGTTAAATGCGAATACCGACAAGGATGTAAACATTACGATGCGACCGAAGCGCAAGTTTGTTGGTAGTAATGACAATGAATCGTTTTTAGCGGAGATGCGCATGATGTTTTTATTTTTTTCAAGGGAACAGGATAAAAAATTATCTACAATTCAAGACTCAATAAATGATATAAGGACTCAAAACGCGGATATTATGAAAAATATTGAATTTTTATCACAGGAATATGACGAAATTAAAAACAAATTGTACATGTTTGAGGCTGAGCGAAAGGAACACCTAGCATATATTTCTACTCTCGAAAATAAAATCGAAAATATTGAAAAAAAGGCCCTAAGCTCGTGTGTCGAGATACGTAATATTACCAAACAAACACAAAATGAAACAAAGAACGACTTAATGGAGATTCTTTTAAACGTGAGCTCTAAACTATCAATGAATATTCAATCCTCGGATATCAAGGATATATATCGCTCATACTCAAAAACCGAGGCCCATAAACCGATTGTTGTAGAATTTACGAGTGTGTTAGTAAAAGAAGATCTTCTCTCGCATTTTAAAAAATATAATAAAGTGAACAACGGTCGGAGATTTAATACAATGAACATCAACATGGCTGGGCCCTAGCGACCAATCTATATGTCGGAATTATTAACCAGAAAAAATAAAAGACTTTTTTTCGTGGCGCGAGATTTTGCAAAAACACACGAGTATTCCTTTTGTTGGACTTCCCGCGGATCTATATACCTACGTAAACAAGAGGGTGCCCCGCAGCATCGCATCGACTCGGAAGAAGACCTTTCAAAATTAAAGTCAATTGCTGTATGACTAAAAAATAATATTTTTTCGATAACTTCAAACTATCACGATATTGTAAAGCGTTACTGTTCTTCTAATTTATGCATGTGTTTTTATGTTACGGTTTATGTTATTTTTATGTCATTTATAAGTTTTACTTTAATTTCAAGAAAATCATACTCTTCTAAAATTGAAATAATGTATCTACACATTTATACTCTCATACACTATATTACATTACACTGTTTTATACAAATATTGACACATTTCAATACACAATATCACACACACGAACATTTTTGCAACTTAACTATGACTTATAGCAGCCCATTGAACTTATCAATATTTTTTACGCACCGCAGCTTCAATCTTCTGAGTATATTGATTGAATTGAATATGAAGTACAATTTTGTTTCTGTTAATGTAATAAATTGTGGACTTTTTACTAGGTATAATAACCTTTTGTCAATTTTAGTTAGAAAATTATTCTGGTACCAAGCTTTAATAACTGTTAACTCACTTTACGTTAAATTACAATTTTTAATTTGTAGTCCTGGATTTTGATTGGAATAATATTAACTCTGATCTCCAAAATTTAGGAAACATGGTTGCTTGTCAATGTGAAGCCGAAATGTGTACTAATTACATTACTGAAAATACGAACTCCTTTAAAATATTTCAAATGAATATACGCAGCATCAACTCAAATTACGATGGACTTCTAGTCCTATTGAAACGCATTAACGTACAGCTAGATATAATTGTCCTGACTGAGTGTTGGCTTAAGAACGTTGATCAAATACCTACTATAAGTGGTTATACGGCTCACTCTTCGAAAAATTATATTAATCGTAGTGACGGGGTCATTTTGTATGTTAGAAACGAACTCAAATATACTATATCTCAACCAAATTTAATTGACGCAAGTTCTTTAATATGTAATTTTAATGATCAATTCTGTCTCATAGCTATATATCGGTCCCCCTCTTTTAATCGAATCGACAATTTCATGAACAGTCTTACTACCTTATTTTCTAATACGAACAACCATAAAAATCTTGTTGTTGTTGGTGACATAAATATAAATATTGCTCCATTAAGTATTGACAATCGTTCGCATGAATACTTAGATCTCATTAGCAGTCATGGATTCTTGCCAACTCATTACCTTCCTACCCATGACAAAAGCTGTATTGACCATGTACTAATAAAAGCTCAACTTAAATGTACGACACTTGTATTAGATCCATCTGTTACTGACCATTCTCCAGTTCTCGTTTGCCTTGACTTTAAAATTCCTAGACAGCATATTCCAAAAAATCGCTATAGCACTGACTATACATGCGTCAAAAAATGCATAGATGAATTAAATTTTAATGATTTAATACATTCTCAGGACCCTAATATTGCAGCAAACACTTTAGTCGATACCCTAAGTAACATTATTGAGACAAATACTAAAGCTGTTCGTACGCCAAGGAAGAAAATAATTATTAAGCCCTGGATCACTCCAGGGCTTCTTAGATGTATTAGACATCGAGACCGGCTTCACAGAAAGTATAAAAAATCACCTGATAATGAAATATTAAGAACAACATATTATAGATATAAAAATTTTTGCAATAATCTTTTAAAGCGACTCAAACTCAATTACGAAAAGAACGAATTTAGAAAAGCTAAAAAGAATACAAAACAAACTTGGCAGGTTATTAAAAAAGTAACAAATATAGCTCAATTACCATCTCCCCCAATAGAACTTTTACAACTCCAGTCAAACCCTAAAACTTCTCTTAATTATATTAATAAATATTTTGTTGAGATAGGAAGTAAACTTGCGACTCAGATACAAGCTCAACCAAATTTTCCCTTGATGAAAGACACACATCTTACCCCCTCCCCTGTGAACTCTTTTGCTTTTTTACCGGTTGATCCGAAGGAAGTAGAAACCATTATTATAAATTAAAAAAATAGTGCAGCTGGTTGGGATGGGATCCCGATTTCCGTTTTAAAATCTAGTTGTACTGCACTGGCTCCAGTTATCTCTAAAATCTGTAACCTCTGTCTCACTAAGGGTGTATTTCCTAATTGTTTTAAAAAGGCATTAGTTATTCCTATCTATAAGCAGGGCGATAGAAACAGTGTCAATAATTACAGGCCTATATCAATGCTTTCGGCCCTATCTAAAATCTTAGAGAAAATTATTAATAAAAGATTAGTTAATTATTTAGAATCACATAATCTCTTATCACCGAATCAATATGGCTTCCGAAAAGGTAAATGTACAGAAGACGCTGCACTTAACTTAACAGAATTTGTTACTAGGTCATTAGACCAAAAATTAAAATGTATCGGTATATTTTTGGACTTATCTAAAGCTTTTGACACTGTTTCTATTCCCCTGCTCCTATCAAAACTAGATAAAATGGGGATCCGGGGTTTTGCGCTGGATATTTTCAAAGATTATTTGTCTAATCGTACTCAACTAATTAAAATAAATGAATGCCGAAGCGATGAAATGCCTCTTACTTATGGTGTCCCCCAGGGTAGCATTCTTGGTCCGACGTTATTTCTCGTATATATAAATAATCTATGTCGACTTTGTATTCCTAACTGCAAAATTATAGCTTATGCTGATGATACAGTCTTGCTCATCACAGGGGATACATGGGAAAATACTTTCAGCAATGCTGAGCATGCTCTAAAACTGGTATCAGATTGGTTATGTGCGAATTTATTGAGCTTAAACATCAACAAAAGTAAATTCCTCACCTTTTCGTCATCCAGTTCTTCTCTACCTGATGCTCATAAATGTATTTTAAAAGCACACAACTGTGACTCACTAAATACTATCAACTGTTCTTGCCCTACTGTAGAGTATGCTTCTAATATAAAATATCTTGGACTACAAATTGATAACACTTTGTCTTGGAAATTACACATAACTAATCTAACTACCAAAATAAGAAAACTAGTATATATATTCAAAAATCTCAGAGCTTCCGCTGAAAGATCTACTATTTTCGTGGTATATTATGCTATAGTTCAATCTTTGCTTATGTATTGTATTACAGTATGGGGAGGAAACAATAAAACATCCTTGTTACAGCTAGAAAGAGCTCAAAGGTCTATATTGAAAGTGATGACTAATAGACCCTACAGATTTCCGACAAACGAACTATATAATGATTGCAAGTTGTTATCCGTTCGACAACTATTTATTTATGAAACTGTTTTACGCAAACACAATACCCTAACTTATGTTGATAATCGTGATAAAAGGAGAGTAGATATTATATTCCAGATAGAAAAGCACAGAAGTAAACTTGCAGGGAGGCATTATTATATTATTAGCTCCAGATTATACAATAAAATTAACAAAATTATAAATATATATCATCTTAATAGAAATAAGTGTAAAAAAGTATTAAAAGAATGGTTGCTAGAAAAATCTTACGACGAAACTGAAAAGCTGCTTGAAGTCTTAGGTTCCTAGTAGACTCAAACACACACACAGACACACACACACACACAAACGCGCGCGCGCGCGAACACACACACACACACACACACACATCTCAAATATACGCATGCTCAATTTTACACATACTTACTACTAATTTTATTTTACTATAATAGTTACATATAGCTAACGCTAACGATACGCTTGGCATATACTAATAGACTTTTTTTCGCTATTTCACTTTTATTAACTTGGTAAAATGAATCCTTTGTAACAGGAGAGTACTGTCGCCTGAAATACAGGTTTATACCTAGCTCAGGGACAGTAGATTCTATTTGCACATAACTTTTACCTTTATGCATTGTAATCAGACTATGTTAATGTCTATACAGTTGTGATGTGTTTTGGATAAATAAAAAAAATTTAATTAAAAAAAAAAAAAAAAATATATATATATATATATAAGGCATGTATGCATATAAGTATAAGCTTATTATTAAAAATAGTATAACTTAAAAAATATCAAGCAGAGGTCAGTTACAGTGCATAGGCTAAATAAGTTTTAAATCGACATTATTTGAAAAAACGTTTCAAACATCTGACCCATAAATAACCAGCTTACCTTAAGCCTTTAAATACCGACTTAAAATTTACTTTAAACACTACTTTTAAAAAATCTGCTAAAAAGTGTTCCCGAATAATATGATACATACTATTTACTTTTATTTGTTTTTATGTTTTATTCTTGTTATTCCTCAATACTATGATGCATATTGTTTTAGAACATTTTTATTTTTTATTTTGTAAATAACTTAAGGATATTCTTTTGAATGATTGTAATATGAGTAATTTCAGTAATAGTTCATAAAATTCAATATGCTATGTTAGTTTTATTTATTTGCTTAGTTTATTATTTGCTTAGTTTTGTCATATTAAATATTACCTATAAGTTTTTATATGCAAAAAAGTACGCGTTATTAAACGGTTAAGGCGCCGTATAGTTGCGCCGGCGCACGCGCGGCCATTCATCGCAGGCGCCGGGGCGCCGGCGTGGCGCGACGCGTCTTTTGTTAGTTTTTCGAATAGAGATTTGTAAGTTTAAAAATTAGGTATATCGATAAATATTCTATCGATATTTTCAATATTGCTATTAATAGTTATGCTTTTCACATTAAAATAATTTCATTTAAAATAACTTTTATTAATAATAAATATCATTAATCAATATTATAATTTGGAACTTCTTCAGGTAAATTAACTATGTTGTATTATTAGGATAAATCGTTAATCTACTTCTGTTAAAAATGGTGTTTTACAATCAAAAATAATATTAATGATTGATATATCAAAATAAGTATCGAAATAATATGAATATTAAATATTTATTTATTGTTATGATTATTTAAATATCGATAATTTCATTTATCGATATTTTTTATTCGAGCCTATGCCGCCCTTTTAATAAAAAAAAATATTAGTTAGTTCCTCGTGAAAATTTCTTCCGAGTGAATTACTTTTTGGTTACGGTTTTATAAAATTGTGTTGTTTTATAAAATGTACTCCAACCAGGAATATTTCAATATGTTAATGTGTCTAGGGAAATGTGATTGTTATTATGCGGAATCGCGTAGACTTTATGACGAACTGTTTGCTTCTCCAAGAAACATACCATTACCGTCACTTAAGGCATTTCAGCGTCTTCATATACGCATGTACAATTTCGGAAATGTCGATGGCAGTGAACAAAAACGTGCTAATGCGGGAAGGCCGAGGGTTAATACTGACGATCTAGAGGAATACATATTAGATGTTTTTCGACAGGACCCTACGCAAAGCACGCGCTCGGTGGGACATCAACTCGGTGTCAACCATACGCGTGTATGGAAAGTTTTAAAGGAAAATGGCCAGCACCCGTACCATTATCGTCGAGTACAGTTATTAATTCCTACCGACTTCGAGGCTAGAATGGCATTCTGCAGATGGATTTTAAACGAAAACGATTAAGACAGTGAATTCTCAAGCCGTATACTTTTTAGTGACGAATGTACTTTTGCTAGAACAGGCGTATTTGACACGCACAACGAACATGTATGGTCAGTCACCAACCCACATGTTACTAAACCTAGCCATTTCCAACATCGATGGAAAATTAATGTTTGGGCCGGTATTATTGGTGACAAAATAATTGGCCCTCTTTTTTTACCCCAGTCTATGAGTGGTGACAGTTATCTTTCCTTCCTTCGAGAACAACTAAGCCAGGAGCTTGATAATTTAAACTTAGATCTTTTACGCCGTATGTGGTTTCAACATGATGGTGCGCCACCACACTTTTCCCGCGCCGTGAGAAACTATTTGAATACGGAATTCGGTGAACGTTGGATTGGTCGCAGTGGACCAATTAATTGGCCTGCGCGGTCACCGGACCTAACGCCATTGGATTTTTTTTTATGGGGTACTATAAAGCAGTCCGTATTCAAAAAGAAGTGCGATACTGAGGCTGAAATGCGTTCACGAATCATCACAGCTTTCGAAGAAATAAAATCAAATACATCTGTCTTACAAAATGTACGTGCTAACTTTATTGCCCGATGCCGTAAATGCATAGAAGTACAAGGCGGGCATATTGAGCAACACATTCATGGCCGTCAAGTAGATGTTATTATTAACTAAGTATTATTATTTTAAATTGATTTGTAACATAGTGAAACGTATCAATATTTGAAAAAAAGTGGTATCAGTGAATCGTTAAAGTGATTAACGAATCAAAATAATGTGAATGTACGTTCGAGTTCGTCACTAGTAGCGCAGCAGGTGTGATGGCGCCATGGACTCTCATCGTGTTATACCAGTGCGTACAAACATTTTGTTACTCTACATATAATAATCATTTAATATTTAATTTTATTATTTTGATTGAAGAGTTTGTAAATGTAAGTTGTTTGATTGTGTTACATTTTCGATACTGATAACGCAGTTAAGGTGGTTGACACAATTTTTCATACACACTGTATATAAGGAGTTCGATTCTATATTGCGGTCCTTTAAATGGGAGGTTCGGTAAGTGTAACTCATCATATTCCGCATAAAAAAAATCCTAAAAATAGTTTTTAAACATTTAAAATATTTAAATATTCGAGCTCCACTGTTCGTGCGCACGCATTACACTATCTAAGGCGCGCGCCGCACAACTTCGGTTTACACTTACGTCGTAATGAGTAAAAATGGTCGAGTCCATAGCACCTACCAATACGCAATCCGTAAGTTGCATATAAGGTTTGATACTCATGTTTCGAGTCATCCATTTAGTGTATCGTAATACTGTTTCCGGAGGGGACCGACTTCACCCCGTCAGCGATGGGCCCTCCGCAGGAGGCGGCGCCCGAGGAGGAGGAGGAGGAGGTCCCTCCTCCTGTGACCTCGGCGGAGCTTGGCGTGGTGACTCTGCGTCTCCACGCCAAGAAGACGGCTCCGGGGCCGGACGGCGTTCCAGCGCGGGTGCTGGAAATCGCCGTCCGGCACATGGAGGCCAGGCTTCGGGACTTGTTCGGCGCGTGTTTCACGGCCGGCAGGTTCCCGAAGCCCTGGCGAGAGGGGCGGCTGTGCCTAATAAGGAAGGACGGCCGCCCGGCGGACTCCCCCTCGGCATACCGGCCCATCGTTCTGCTCGATGAGGCCGGAAAGATGTTCGAGGGGATAATCGCCGCCAGGCTGAGGAGCCTCCTGCGGGAGGTGGGGCCGGACCTGTCGGACGCCCAATTCGGCTTCCGGGAAGGGCGTTCGACAGTGGACGCACTGGCCCGACTCAAGGGCCAGGTGCGAGAGGCCGTGGAGGCGGGGGATGGAGTGATGGCCGTGTCGTTTGACATAGCCAATGCCTTCAACTCCATCCCCCACCCCACCATTATGGAGGCACTCCGGTATCACGGTGTGCCTCCATACCTGCGGAGGCTCCTCGGGAGCTACCTGGAGGACCGCGGGGTCCTCCTGGTAGACAGGACGGGCGCGGTGCGGCGCTACAGGGCGGAGTCCGGCGTTCCACAGGGGTCAGTCCTCGGGCCACTCTTGTGGAACGTCGGATTCGACTGGCTCCTCCGCGGGTCCCTCCTCCGGGGGACGAGTGTCATCTGCTATGCGGATGACACCCTCCTCACAGCCCGGGGGAGGAACTTCGCGGAGGCGGCGATGCTCGCCTCGGCGGGCGGATCCCTCGTGGCGGGGAGGATCCGCCGCCTGGGCCTCAAGGTGGCGCTGCATAAGACCGAGGCCGTGTTCTTCCACGGGCCTCGGCAGCGCGCCCCCCCTGACGCCCACATCCACGTAGAGGGCGTCAAGGTCGCGGTGAAGGCCCAGATGAAGTATCTGGGCCTAATAGTCGACAGCAGGTGGCGCTTCAGCCAGCACTTCGACTGGCTGTCGACGCGCCTGCTGAAGACCGCGGGCGCCCTCTCGTGGCTCCTCCCAAATCTGGGAGGACCCAGGGCGAGATGCCGGCTCCTGTACGCCGGCATCTTGCGGAGCATGGCCCTCTATGGGGCCCCGATCTGGGCGGACTCCCTAAGCAGAAGGGAGAACGCCAGCGCCATTCGGAGGCCCCAGAGGGCCATAGCGCAGCGGGCCGCGAGAGCCTACCGCTCGGTCGGCTTCGCGGCGGCGTGCGCCTTGGCGGGCACCCCGCCTTGGGAGCTCGAGGCGTGGGTGCTGGCCAAGGTGTACGCGTGGTCGGCGGACCGCAGGGCGCTCGGGGAGCACCCTGCGGCGGAACAGAGGGAGGCGGTCCGGCGCGAGGCGAGGGCTGCCGTCGTCCAGCACTGGGCGGCGGAGCTCGCCTCCGCCACGTTCGGCCGCAGGACGTTGGACGCGCTCGGGCCAGTGCTCCGGGACTGGCTCGAGCGGTCCCACGGCTTCCTCTCTTTCCGTCTGGTGCAGGTACTATCCGGGCACGGATGCTTCGGATCCTACCTGCACCGGTTAGGGAGAGAGGAAGCCCCGTCTTGCCACCCCTGCGGCGCTGCAGAAGACACGGCGCAGCACACTCTCGAGTTGTGCGCGTCGTGGTCGGAGCAGCGCCGCAGGCTCACCGCGGTGATCGGCCGGGACCTCTCGCTCCCCAGCGTGGTCGCGTCCATGCTGGGCAGCGAGGAGGCCTGGGCCGCGGTCGCCTCCTTCTGCGAGGACGTGATGTCGCAGAAGGAGGCGGCGGAGCGAGCGCGGGAGGACGATCCTCTCGCTGCATCGCTCCGCAGGAGACGGTGGCGAAGGCGGAACGACCGCCGACCTCTACCCGGTGGCGAATAGCACACACTATTCGCCACACCGTCGGGCGGGAATGGCCCTCACTCAGCCATTCCCGGGCCCCTCCACTGTTTGGGGGGGGGGGCGTGCGGGGCCCCGCTGTAAAGGCGGGCCATCGTCGGACGGGGACTGGACGTAAAGGCTGCGCCGGATTCCCAGTCCCCTTCCATAGAGACGACGCGGAGTGCCCTGGGGTTTAGTGGGTAGGCTGGTACACTAGGTACCAGGAGTCCCACATACCCGCCTGATTATCCCTCAGGCGGGATGCGTAAATGCATTCCCCAGGGAAAAAAAAAAAAAAAAAAGGTTAGGTTAGGTTCTTCATCAGGGCCTGCTTCGCCGGCATTGAGGACCGCCTCTTGCCGGAGAAGCGCGTCCGCCCGCCTCTCAACGCCGACAAGAGGCAGGCCAAGCCGGGGCCACCCTCCCAGGCCCAGCTCCAGGCCCGGCCTGAGCCTCGGGCCAAGTCAAAGCCCCGGGCTCAGAGGGACCCCGCTCCTACAGGGTCCCAGCCCCGGGCTCAGGAAGCCCCCGCCCAGCCCGATCCGTCCAACCAGGCGTGGACGGAGGTGGGCAAAAACGGGAAGGCGAAGAAGGCAAAGAAGCTGAAGAAGGCCGCCCCTCCCAGCGCTCAGGTGTCCGGAAGGAAAAAGAGAGGGAAGAGGAAGGGGAGGAAGGCGGCGCCAAAACCCGCCGCCACCGCAGCAGCCGGCAGCAAGGCACCTGCCGGCAAAAAGCTGCTGTCCCCCCCCAAAACCGCCGCCGTCGTGGTGACGCTCACCGCGGAGGCCGCGGAACGGGGGGAGACGTACGTGTCCGTTTTAAAGCGGGCCCGCGCCAACGCCGATCCTGCCAAGCTCGGCATCGGCAGGATCTCGTGCCGCCAGACCCAGACCGGGGCTCGAGTATTCGAGTTCCCGGGGGCGCAGGGCGGCACGAACGCGGACCTCTTCGCAGCGAAGCTGCAAGAGGTCATCGCCGACGCGGCGAAGGTGGCGCGGCCTGTGCGGACCACCTCCTTAGAAGTGACCGATCTCGACGATACGGTCACCAAAGAGGAGGTGCTGGCGGCGGTCGCAGCTGTGGGAGGCTGCGACGTTGGAGCCGTCAAAGGCCGGGACATCAGGCCCGGACGTGGCGGCATGGGCACTATCCGCCTGGAGTGCCCAATCGCCGCAGCGGCGGCCGTCCAGGCCAAGGGACGGCTGCTCATTGGTTTCAGCTCGTGTGCGGTTCGGGCACTGGCAGCGCAGCCTATGCGCTGCTACAAGTGCTTCGCCATCGGCCACACACGAGCCATGTGTCCGTCCCCAGTGGACCGGTCGGACACATGCTACCGCTGCGGCAAGGAGGGGCACAAGGCCGCTTCCTGCAAGGCCGCCACTCCGCACTGCGCCGTGTGCGCCGCCAGTGGCCGCCCCGCGGGCCACGTCATGAAGGGGAGGAATTGCAATCCTCCCCCAAAGAAGGGGAAAGCGCAGGCGCCGATCCGGCCTGCCGCTCCGGCCGCCCCGCCCGCGGGGCCTTCGGCCGCTGACGAGGGGGGTGCGATGTCCGAATGATGGACGGGATCGAACATCGCATCCTCCAGGCGAACACCAACCACTGCCGAGCTGCCCAGGACCTGCTTATGCAGTCCATGGCAGAGTGGTTGGTGGACGTGGCGGTGGTCGCCGAGCCGTACTCGGTCCCCAGTCGATGGCTGGGCGATCGGGACGGCACGGTGGCGCTCGTGGCGCGGTCTTCCGCGGACTCCTCTTCCCTCTCGCTCTTAGAGAGGGGACCGGGATACGTGGCCGCCGCGTGGGGAGAAATAGCCCTCGTTGGGGTATATTTCTCCCCAAACTGCCCTCTTTCGGACTTCGAGAATTTTCTCGAAGTCCTCACCGCAGTGTGCGGGAGGGCGGTACCACGACAGGTCGCCATCATAGGCGACCTGAACGCCAAGGCGACGGCCTGGGGCAACTCGGCTGCCACCTGCAACGCCCGGGGACAGGCCGTCCAATTGTGGGCGGCGTCGTCCGGAGTGTCCCTCTTGAATAGAGGGACAGTTCACACGTGCGTGCGGCAACGGGGAGGATCGGTGGTGGACCTTTCGTTCGCCACCCCCGTGCTCGCCGCCCGCGTTGTGAACTGGCGGGTGGAGATGGTCGAGACGCTGTCGGACCACCGGTACGTGCGGTTTGACATCTCCGCCCGCAACTCCCGGGGGACGGCGCCTGCGCGCCGGAGCCCCTTCCCGCGGTGGACCCTCTCCCGCCTGGACCGGCAGGCGGCCGAGGAGGCGGCGTTCCTCCAGGACTGGCTTTCGCCGCCTGTCCAAGTCCTGGACGTGGACGCCGCTGCGGGCCAGCTCAGGACGTCGCTGACCGGGGTGTGCAACGCGAGCATGCCCCGATCCCGACGTCCGCCTCCTCACCGGGCGGTGTTCTGGTGGTCGGAGGAGCTGGCGGGGCTTCGGTCCGCCTGCGTGGCGGCTAGGAGGGCCTACACCCGGAGCCGTCGGCGCCGCTTGAGGGACCCGGGCCTCGAGGACGGCCTCTACGCTTCATACGTAGAGGCCAAGGAGGTCCTCAAGGCGGCGATGGGCGCCGCCAAGGACTCGGCAAACGCCGAGCTGCTGGAGGGTCTCGACAGGGACCCGTTCGGGAGGCCATATAAGGCGGCGCGCGATAAGCTGCGCCCCTTTGGCCCCCCGCTGTCGGAGACCCTCGAGCCGGCCCTGCTGGACGGGGTGGTCCGGTCCCTGTTTCCGGAGGGGACCGACTTCACCCCGCCAGCGATGGGCCCACCGCAGGAGGCGGCGCCCGAGGAGGAGGAGGAGGAGGTCCCTCCTCCTGTGACCTCGGCGGAGCTTGGCGTGGTGACTCTGCGTCTCCACGCCAAGAAGACGGCTCCGGGGCCGGACGGCGTTCCAGCGCGGGTGCTGGAAATCGCCGTCCGGCACATGGAGGCTAGGCTTCGGGACTTGTTCGGCGCGTGTTTCACGGCCGGCAGGTTCCCGAAGCCCTGGCGGGACGGGCGGCTGTGCCTCATAAGGAAGGACGGCCGCCCGGCGGACTCCCCCTCGGCATACCGGCCCATCGTTCTGCTCGATGAGGTCGGAAAGATGTTCGAGGGGTTAGTCGCCGCCAGGCTGAGGAGCCTCCTGCGGGAGGTGGGGCCGGACCTGTCGGACGCCCAATTCGGATTCCGGGAAGGGCGTTCGACAGTGGACGCACTGGCCCGACTCAAGGGCCAGGTGCGAGAGGCCGTGGAGGCGGGGGATGGAGTGATGGCCGTGTCGTTCGACATAGCCAACGCCTTCAACTCCATCCCCCACCCCACCATTATGGAGGCACTCCGGTATCACGGTGTGCCTCCATACCTGCGGAGGCTCCTCGGGAGCTACCTGGAGGACCGCGGGGTCCTCCTGGTAGACAGGACGGGCGCGGTGCGGCGCTACAGGGCGGAGTCCGGCGTTCCGCAGGGGTCAGTCCTCGGGCCACTCTTGTGGAACGTCGGATTCGACTGGCTCCTCCGCGGGTCCCTCCTCCGGGGGACGAGTGTCATCTGCTATGCGGATGACACTCTCCTCACAGCCCGGGGGAGGAACTTCGCGGAGGCGGCGATGCTCGCCTCGGCGGGCGGATCCCTCGTGGCGGGGAGGGTCCGCCGCCTGGGCCTCAAGGTGGCGCTGCATAAGACCGAGGCCGTGTTCTTCCACGGGCCTCGGCAGCGCGCCCCCCCTGACGCCCACATCCACGTAGAGGGCGTCAAGGTCGCGGTGAAGGCCCAGATGAAGTATCTGGGCCTAATAGTCGACAGCAGGTGGCGCTTCAGCCAGCACTTCGACTGGCTGTCGACGCGCCTGCTGAAGACCGCGGGCGCCCTCTCGTGGCTCCTCCCAAATCTGGGAGGACCCAGGGCGAGATGCCGGCTCCTGTACGCCGGCATCTTGCGGAGCATGGCCCTCTATGGGGCCCCGATCTGGGCGGACTCCCTAAGCAGAAGGGAGAACGCCAGCGCCATTCGGAGGCCCCAGAGGGCCATAGCGCAGCGGGCCGCGAGAGCCTACCGCTCGGTCGGCTTCGCGGCGGCGTGCGCCTTGGCGGGCACCCCGCCTTGGGAGCTCAAGGCGTGGGTGCTGGCCAAGGTGTACGCGTGGTCGGCGGACCGCAGGGCGCTCGGGGAGCACCCTGCGGCGGAACAGAGGGAGGCGGTCCGGCGCGAGGCGAGGGCTGCCGTCGTCCAGCACTGGGCGGCGGAGCTCGCCACCGCCACGTTCGGCCGCAGGACGTTGGACGCGCTCGGGCCAGTGCTCCGGGACTGGCTCGAGCGGTCCCACGGCTTCCTCTCTTTCCGTCTGGTGCAGGTACTATCCGGGCACGGATGCTTCGGATCCTACCTGCACCGGATCGGGAGAGAGGAGGCCCCGTCTTGCCACCACTGCGGCGCTGCAGAAGACACGGCGCAGCACACTCTCGAGTTGTGCGCGTCGTGGTCGGAGCAGCGCCGCAGGCTCACCGCGGTGATCGGCCGGGACCTCTCGCTCCCCAGCGTGGTCGCGTCCATGCTGGGCAGCGAGGAGGCCTGGGCCGCGGTCGGCTCCTTCTGCGAGGACGTGATGTCGCAGAAGGAGGCGGCGGAGCGAGCGCGGGAGGACGATCCTCTCGCTGCATCGCTCCGCAGGAGACGGTGGCGAAGGCGGAACGACCGCCGGCCTCCACCCGGTGGCGAATAGCACACACTATTCGCCACACCGTCGGGCGGGAATGGCCCTCACTCAGCCATTCCCGCCCGTAAATGCATTCCCCAGGGAAAAAAAAAAAAAAAAAAAAAAAAAAAAAAAAAAAAAAAAAAAAAAGGTGTAGGTTGGGGTGCTATGTCGGTGACCTCCTCGTGGTGCACTCTGGGCAACGTAGCGAATAGCAGCTCTGTACGTTACTCGCGGAGATGCTATTCCCTACGGCTAACGACCGACCGGGCGGAAGGACGGGCTTGGTGCGCACTCGCACTGCTGCCAGGCAGGGTACATCTCATGTACCCACTGTCCTTCAAACTCGTAATCCCACTACGAGTGTGTATGGGACCGAGGGTCATGGCTTTCACTAGCCGGGCCGAGAGGAAGAAAACCTCTATAAAAATTACCCCGAATCCCAAGCGGCGACACAGCGTGAGGGGATGCATGGCTGACGGGTTGATCAGTCGCTACTGCGATCCTCGCCAGGGTACCGGCCGACCCCCCTGGCGAGTTACGTTAGGCTTACCCAGGTGCAGGGGGCACCACCTGGGCGGACCGTTTTTCCCCCATACTCGTGGGAATAGAATGGGAAAATCTAAAAACAACAAAAACACAACCAAGAAGACGAAAGATGTGGAGAACACAGAGGAGACTGCTGTCGATTCCGACCTGAGTCTGTGTACGGCTGACTCAGTGGAGTCAATCCCTATAGAGGGGAGATTCTGGAGGGCGAAGAAGCGGCCGAGAATGAGATTGAGCTCGGGGACGACGAGCGAGGAGGAGAAGAGCCGTGAGGCTTCGGCGTCGCAATCAACATCTGCGATCGCCACGAGGAGGGAGGCACTCGCCAAAGAGCGAGAAGAAGCCTTAATAGCAGCGGAAAAGCTAGTAGAAGAGCAGGCTCGCGCTGCAGACGAAAGTCGGCAGGCGTTGAGCATCCAGACGTCGGACGTAGGCGACGTCCGAACAGTCGCCGCTCTGAACAAGCAGGTACAGGACGACGTTACGATAATCCTGAACGTAGCGTCCAAATCCAGGAATTTGAAAGGCACTTTTCAACAGGCCCTTAAGGAGGCTGCGGCGTCCATCAAGACCGCAGTCGAAGCTCTCCACAGTAGAACCTCCTCAGCGGAGGTGGAGAAGCTTCAAGTTGAAAATGAACAACTGAAGAGGCAAGTCGAGACCCTTCGTATGGAGATGGCTCAGATTCGTGAGGAAATATCTAGATCCAAAGTCGGAAAGTCCTCCGCTACCTCGACTGATAAAGACGAAGGGAATAAGACAGAGGAGTTGACGGCCACAATCCTAAGGCAGGTCGGAACAATGATCAGTGCACGTTTCGAAGCACTACAGGAGAGGCTTCTCCCTGAGAAGCGCGTCCGTCCTCCTCTGGCAGCTGATCGCATGGAAATACAGACTATAAGACCTATGTCGCAGCCAGTCAACCGATCAGAAACTGCAACCACCTCTGCTCCGCAGAATGTGACGAAACAAAGGACAGATACAAGCAAGAAGAAGAAGAAAGGAAAGGGCAGGAAAGTATCTAATCCGAACCCGAACACGGACTCAGACCCGCTTGCGAATTCTCGTCCCGTCCAGCAGGCAAGTAGGCCAACGGAGGAAGGCTGGACGGAAGTGAAACGCAAGAAGAAGTCGGATGTGAAGAAGCCGCCAAAGAATGATAAGAAGGCGTTAAAATTGCGGCCCCCTCGGTCAACGGCAGTTGTCATCTCACTGCGCCCCGAGGCCGAGGCCAAAGGACTGACATATGCCTCTGTACTGGCAGAGGCTCGAACCAAAATTGACCTGTCTAGTTGCGGCATTACTGACCTCCGGTTCAAGAAGGCCGCGACTGGAGCTCGGGTTCTGGAGGTACCAGGGTCGACCAGCGGCGACAAAGCGGACTCCCTCGCTCTGAAGCTAAAGGAGGTTCTGGGCGAAGACGTCGCGAGGATCTCCAGACCCACGAAATCCGCAGACATCCGGATTATAGGACTCGACGACTCGGTCGCTACGGAGGAGGTGCTGGCAGCAGTGGTAGAGCAGGGCCCCTGCTCTGCAGATAAGGTCAAAGTAGGCGAAATCAAGCGCCTACCCCGGGGACACGGAGTAGTAACGGTCCACTGTCCTGTCGCTGCAGCGAAGAGACTGAGCGATGCGGGTCGTCTTCGCATCGGATGGGTCTCGGCCCAGGTCAAACTGCTGCCGCCCAGGGAGAACCGCTGCTACCGGTGCTTGCACAGCGGGCACGTAAGGGCTCAGTGCAAGTCGGACGTCGATCGCAGCCAGGATTGTTACCGATGTGGCCAATCTGGTCACAAGGCATCGACCTGCTCAGCTCCACCGAAGTGCTCTCTATGCGCCGCGGCTAATAAGCCATCTGACCATCCTTTAGGCGGCAAGCAATGCTCCCCGCCTAAGCCCAAAAAGCCCTCTGGGAAATCGGCAGAACAGAGAGCACCGGCGGCGTCAATTAGCCCACCTACCAACTCAGGGCAGGAGGAGGCAATGATACAGGACTGAAATGGCGAGACACTTTTTACAGGCCAACATCAACCATTGCGCTCGTGCCCAGGACCTTCTTCTCCAGAGCATGGCGGAATGGTCGATTGAGGTGGCAGTGGTAACAGAGCCCTACCTCACCCCGAAAGAGAGACACGATTGGATCAGCGACAATGACGACCTAGTCGTCATTATACTCTCAAGAGATGCCGCTCCTTTTCATACCATCAGAAAAGGCAGGGGGTATGTGGCGATAAAATGGAGAGAATCGATCGTCATCGGTGCATACTTCTCTCCAAACCGCAGCGTCGCCGAATTCGAAACATTCCTCACCGATTTGACGTCACTTATTAGGTCTATTCCGGCGCATTCCATCTTAGTCGCCGGTGACCTAAATGCCAAGTCATCAGCGTGGGGATGCCCTGCGACTGACGTACGAGGTGAAGTCCTGGAGGAGTGGGCGGTGGAAACCGGTCTGGTCGTTTTAAACCAGGGCTCGGTGAACACCTGCGTACGACAACAGGGCGGATCCATCGTAGACGTGACGTTTGCGGACCCTTCTCTCGCGCGTCACATTTCCAGGTGGAGAGTCGTCGAGGATGTGGAAACCCTATCGGACCACCGATACATCCGGTTCGATATCGTGTCGTCACCTCCACAGCCGGGCACGAATCGGGCTCCGAATCCTGGCAGACTGCGATGGAGCCTCAAACGTCTCGATAGAGAGGCCCTGGCCGAGGCCATTTTGGTCCAGGCCTGGGTGGCTTCATCGCTCGAACCACCTGGCGATGGCGAGGAAGGGCTGGAATGGTTCCGCAACGCTGTGACACAGGTATGCAGTGCTTCGATGCCTCGATCTGGTCCTCCACCACTTAGAACTCGTGTCTATTGGTGGAGTGAAGAGATCGCGCGTCTTCGGGCATCCTGTGTGGCGGCGAGGCGAGAGTATTCCAGACACCGGAGACAACGCCGGCGACAGCAGCCACAGCACGGAGTCATGGAAGCCGAACTGTATGCGGCATACAAAGCCGCCAAGAAGGAACTTAAGCTCGGCATAACTAGAGCTAAGGAGGCCGCTCGCGGTGAGATGCTGAGTGCGCTCAATAGAGATCCCTGGGGACGCCCTTACCGTATGGTAAGAGGCAAGCTTCGCCCATGGGCGCCTCCTCTGACCGAGAGCCTTTCGCCTCAGATCCTCAGGACGGTTCTGGAAGCTCTGTTTCCGTCTCGAGCAGAACACCTGCCTCCTTCCATGACTCCACCTTCTGTGGAACTTCTCGAGGCAGTCGAGGTGCCACCTGTCGCCCGTGAAGAGCTGGACGCGGCTGTAGCGAGGATGCGCGCTAAGAACACCGCACCTGGACCGGATGGAGTCCCGGGCCGAATCTGGGTCAGCGTACTAGCCGCCGACGATCTGGAGGCTAGGCTTCGAGCCGTTTTTACCAGCTGCCTGGAGAACGGCCATTTTCCATCGGTGTGGAAAGAGGGCCATCTAGTGCTTCTGCGCAAGGTCGGCCGCCCTGCGGATAGTCCGTCGGCTTATCGTCCTATAGTCTTACTGGACGAGGTGAGTAAGATGTTCGAGCGCATCATAGCGTCTCGAATAGTAGGACATATAGTCACGGACGGTCCGGATCTGTCGGATAACCAGTTCGGTTTTCGACAGAAGCGGTCGACCATTGACGCGATCATGCGGGTTAAGTCCTGGGCGGACGAAGCTGTGGTGAGGGGCGACGTTGTATTGGCGGTGTCTTTAGACATCGCCAACGCCTTTAACACCCTGCCTTGGGCATGTATAAGGGAGGCTCTGAGATTTCACAGAGTCCCCTTATATCTTCGCCGCCTAATCGACTCTACCTCGCATGTCGTGTGGTATCGTTCCCTGGCCGTGACGGCATGGGCCGTCGATCACTGTCGTGCGGTGTGCCACAGGGTTCAGTCCTCGGACCACTCCTGTGGAACATCGGTTACGACTGGGTTCTGCGTGGTGACACGCTGCGTGGCACCAACGTGATATGCTACGCTGACGACACCCTAGTCATGGCCAGAGGAAAGGATTTCGAGGCTGCCGCAAACCTAGCTACGGCCGGAGTGGCGCGTGCTGTAAGCAGGATTCGAGCGCTGGGACTAGAGGTCGCGCTCTATAAGTCCAAAGCTCTTTGCTTTCACGGGCCTCGGCAGAAACCTCCACAGGGTGCTCACATAATTGTGGACGGTGTGACCATCGGTGTCGAGTCGACGATGCGGTACCTAGGCCTCGTCCTCGATAGCCGTTGGTCATTCGTCGAGCACTTCCGACAGCTGGCCCCTCGTCTGGTCTCCGCTGCCGGTGCTCTGGGTCAGCTACTTCCGAGAATCGGTGGACCGAACGCGAGTTGCAGGCGCCTATACGCGGGAGTGGTGCGGTCGATGGCTCTATACGGCGCTCCCATCTGGGCCGATGCCTTATCGCCCGCAAACCAGAGGATGCTTCGTCGTCCGCAGCGCGTCATCGCGATAAGGCTAATAAGGGGATACCGCACCATCTCCTTCGAGGCTGCGTGTGTAATCGCGGGCTCTCCTCCCTGGGACTTGGAGGCAGAAGTACTTGCCTCAGTTTATCACCAACGCCTACGGTGTGAAAGCCATGGCGTAGCCTTCACAGCGGCAGACCAAAGGAAGTGGAGAACGGAGGCTGACTCTGCACTCCTCCGCAAATGGCAGGATAGGCTAGCGCGACCATCTGCTGGCCACCTGACCATAGAAGCTGTTAGGCCCGTCTTGCAAGAGTGGGTGTGCAGACGGAACACCCCGTTGACCTTTCGGCTTGTGCAGGTGCTCTCGGGGCATGGTTGCTTCGGGAGGTACTTGTGCAAGGTCGCACGCAGAGAGAATTCTACGTCGTGCCACGAATGTGGCGCTGACGAGGACACGGCTATACACACTCTCAAAGATTGTACTGCCTGGGATGAGCCGCGACGATCATTAGTTGCAGCTGTTGGACCGGATCTCTCACTACCAGCCGTAGTCAAAGCTATGGTTGGTAGTGAGACATCCTGGAAAGGGATGCTTTCCTTCTGCGAAAGCGTCATGCGGAAAAAGGAAGAGGCAGAACGGATGAGGGAGGACAGCGCTTTGGCGATCCCCATCCGTCGTAGGAGAGTCGGACGCAGGCGCCGCGATAACGCGAGCTACCTGCCTCCATAATTAATTAAGGATCCTCGGGCGGGAGACTCGGGGGAGTCTCTCGTCCATTACATCTTCGGATCCCCGAGGCGTGGACTGCGCGCCACGTGTTCCTGGCGCGCCGCCTCCATTGGACTGACATAAAAACTTAAAGACTGGAATTTTTGATCTTTACAACAAAAATGAATTAAAATGAGATTGGGTTCGTCTGAGGATGGACAGCCGCTGACGAGGTCGTGGAAGAATGCGCAAGCGTGCCCAGGGCCTCGCCACATGCGGAGTGAAGGAACACCGTAAGGTTTTAGTCGGTAGGAGTCCGACATAACCAGCCACCTCCCCCGAGGTGGAGGGTATCCATGAGGATTTCCTTACGTTAAAAAAAAAAAAAAAAAGGTTAGATGTAGGTTAGGTTATACTTGTTTAATATTATATATATATATATATAATATTAAACAAGTATAACCTAACCTACACTTTTAAAAAATGAAAAAAAAAACAAAGCAATATCAACTTGTAGTTGCGCGAGCAATTCATTGTAACGCAATTTCTAAAGGCTAACGAAATACTAATAATTCTAATAACCACGCCGACGCGCGACGTGCGATCCCGGGACCTCTCTGTCCCACCCCCTGCACCCGGCCTAACGATGAAGGAGAAAGACTCTTGCGCAGCGGCGATGGCCGTACCGCCCGTACCCCGCGCCCCACTTCCCACGTCTCTGTTATTTTTTTATACGTGCCAAAACAGAACAATAAAATTATTTTTGTTTAGCAAATTAGAATAATATTCCTAGCTACCTAAAACAGATTTTTTTTTAATCTGCATTCCACACTTCCGTATAAAATATGATTAATTTTCTTACTAACCTGTTTTATTTTCGTACTTTTATAATATTTCAACAGTAATACATTCATTTATAAATAATAAAATGACGATGTTTTATCGTTTTATTATTTAACCGTATTATTGAACCGTGAAATAGCGCCATCGGACGTTTATAACATTGTTTTCATAATACTCATATGTA
This sequence comes from Hypolimnas misippus, assembly GCA_037950945.1. NCBI lineage: Eukaryota > Metazoa > Arthropoda > Insecta > Lepidoptera > Nymphalidae > Hypolimnas > Hypolimnas misippus. Next base: position 6,524,169 of record JBBEEQ010000007.1, read on the forward strand.
CCTACATACAACAACATCAACACTAATATTTATTATTGTCGAGTATTAATCAAATAAAATTTCAAATTCAATTTTACTTATGGAATAACTTTAATTTACTAAAACACAATAACACATTCTGATGAATGAAGTCTTAAAATTTTATAAAAAGGATAAAATACGTAAGTGCTTAAGTAGAAAAATTATTTGTCTTATAATAGATTCTTGTTATTATTAAAAAGTTGTAAATAATAATAATTAAAAACAAAATAATTTTAGTTCATAAAAAATTGTTACGTAAATTAAGTGTATTCAATCCTATTATCTTTCTTTGAAGTTGTATTGTTAATAATATGTTATAACATTATTAGTAGATAATAATAAGTCAAATATCGACTTATTATTTTAATTGCGAAAATCACGGCTAATAGTAGTGACCTTGAAACTTGATCCTTCGACCTCACATTATATAAGCGACATTAAAGAACACTTTCCGTGACATGACCTTTAAAGAGAATAAGAGAATGTAAGATACAGAGAACAAAATTTCTCCTTGGTAGATTTGAACTTACTTTAAATCGAATTATTTTGAAATTGTAAATTAATTCAATTCGAGACTTTATAGTACCTACCTCTTTCCACGTTCAGTAACTAGTAAATGAAGTAGGTAATATTTTTTTTAACAAACCTAACCCATAGTTCATTCAGTTTTCGCTGAAGTACGGTTTCATCATTTTTTTATAAAGAAAGCTAATATGTAGTTGATGATAAGGGCTTAGTAACAAAAACAAACAATTTAGAATTAAATAACTAAAATAACACGTAAGTTTCAGAGGTCATGCGAAAAATGAGAATTCATAATATTGTGTAAACTAGCGAAGTTCAATAATATTAATGTACTAAGGTATTTTTAAGTAATACTTTTGAAAAAACGAATTACATGTTTAACACTCCGCCGTACCACTGTTGAGTAATATTTTATTTATTTTTACGTAATACGTAATTATGTATTTTATAATTATGTATTAAATACTTTTAAATAATGATAATTCGTTTTAAGTTAACAGTTTCGCCGCTAGCGCGGCCTTGTCCTTCGAGTCTTCGTTGAGTATCTTCGTCTCACTCCCACTTGCATTTCTCCTTGTTTTTTTTTTTTTAACTTTAGTTGCTAAAAACTTCCGGTATCTCCAGACGTTAGAAATTACGCGTGTTAAATTTTTAGTTTCGAATGTGTAAAAACAGTGAATTAATGACAATAATTGTGTTATTAGAAGTACAAAAATGTTTAAACAATGATTACTGTGAAAGATATCGTAATAAATATGTTTAATAGATACTGTGAAAAATAGTTCAGTGTTATAAAAATATCTATTCACCTAAGGATACTTGGTGAGCTATTTTTTTTTAATATTTTGTGTATGTTTCAGACGTATAGTGATCAACTGATCACGTGTGACATCATTTAATTTTATTAGAAAAGTATTTCATTACTTTTTTATTATTTGAATAGGCTTGTTTAAGGTATAAAAATTATGATTGTTATTTAAGATAGGTTATGAAAGATTAGTTGTGATAGACTATAAATACAATAGTAGAACATTTTTAAATCTAATAATTATTAAAAAATAGTATTTTAATACTTAATTAGGTAAAGGATTATGTTGTCACTTGAAATATTATCTTACTAATATAATAAACGTGAAATGTGTATGTATGTATCGATGTTTGTTATTCTTTCACGCAAAAAGTACTAAATGGATTTTAATGAATCTTTACAATAATAAAGTTTCTACATCAAAATAACACATAGACTATCTATTCTATCTACTTTTATCAACATACCACACGAGTGTAGCAGGCGGAGGCTAGTATAATAATTATTATAAATAGAGATGAGTCCAATTTTTAAACACACCTAATTGTTGTGATAGTTTATTTATTTAAATGTACGTATGTATATAAATATACGTTATTCAGTTTTGTTATATGTTTTTATGAATTTCATTAGGTTAATTAACATGATGTCACAATTAATTTGCCAATCTCAAGCCTGGTGAAGTTTGACGGAAAATTCGAATCAAACTTAGGTAAAGTTAAGTAATGTCGTAGTTGTACGTAGTTTGGTAGGTCCATACAGCTGACTTTTGTCTGTGACTTACCTAGTGATTTTGTTCGCTTATCTTTCGCACACGATTTGACTCGTGGTTTGTGTGTACACTCGAAAGTGTTTGTTTTCTATCTTAAATGGTACGTTGAGACTCGAATACTTCGTAATGCCATAGACAGATGATCTGTTTTTATTTAGTTTTGAGTGTCTAGTGATTGTGATCGCGTGTGATATTTGTGTTCTTGTTTAATAATTATTAGAAGAATGATTAATTTTCTTTTCTTGTTTTTAAGTAGGCTTGTTTAAGGTATTAAAAAATGTTATGTTAGCGAAATGTCGCAACACAGTTTTTAATAATTCTTATTTATACGCTCGTCAGTTTGTTACTAAAATATTAAATGACTTTGGTAAACAGAGATGATTCTAATTTTTAAACACGCCAAATTATTTGACACATTTTGATTTTAATGTTACGTGATTAATTTAATAATTAATGTTATGTACGTATGTACGTTTGTACGTATGTACGTATGTACGTATGTACGTATGTACGTATGTACGTATGTACGTATGTATGTATGTATGTCTACACAGATCAGTCTGGACGACGGAAGGGTCAGCCATATGGAATCCATTTGGTGACGCTTTGCCTGCAATCAATCTTGTGAGCCTATTCTAATCATTTCCCTATTTCTGTCCCCTTCTATCTGTGTTAATGCTTAGTCCTTTTGTCAAATTTTTAATTTAAATTAATACCTTAAGCTTAGAACACTACATTGAATTGCAATTTATTCATTTAGCACTATAGCATTCTGTTTTATAATTTCACCACATAATTATTTTGCTTATTCAGTTTGTCCAAACAAACAAATCATTAAAAACCCAATTTATTGCCTAATCGTTCATTAAAACATTCATTTTAAACTAATGTAGAACGATATTGCCCTATTCGCACACTTATCTGCTGTTGTACTGTCTGCTGTTTAGTCGCATCATAACGGTAATTTCAGTACGATCTATCGAGTGCATCCAACGGCTAGCGGCGCGGGCGTGACGTCACCCTTTGTCCACCTGTCCACGTGCATCGCAGCTCGGCCGGTGCATCTTTCGCTGATAAGGAACCGGTTCTTAGTGCGGCGGACTACGAAACGAGGAGCGTATCGTATTCTTTTATTTATTTATAGTTATTTTTTTTCTTTCGTTAGATAATTCATCGCAATGACTTCTGAAGTTAAACTTAAAGAATTAATTTTCAAGCGCGGGTGTATAAAGGGTCGCGTAACTAAATTTAAAACATATCTAGATACATTAACAACTTTCGAAACTATTTCCCCGGTAGAAATCAGTAAGCTTGCGATGAAGTTGTCACGAATGGAAGCGTTATTCATTGAGTTCGACGGGTTGCAGAGTCAAATAGAGATATTAAACGAACTCAACCTAGAAACGGAATTAGCTACTCGTGATATAATTGAACAGGAATTTGATAATAGCATCTCTGCTGCACAAGACTTGATTCAATCTCATACTACACTTCCCCAACAAGAAGAGAGAAATATTTCTAGTTGTTCTCATTCTAATGGTTGCCATCATCACGATAATTGTAATAGCTTAAGTTTTAAATTGCCTATTATTAATATACCTAAGTTCGATGGCCACCTACTATAAGTGGCTAGAATTTAAGGAAATTTATTGTTCATTAATTCATAATAAGCCGAAAGTTCAAAATATTCACAAATTTCATTATCTTGGTTTCGTGTTGAAGTTTCAGACAAAAATTATAATGAAGCTTGGTCACTCCTCTGTAATCGTTACGATAATAAAAGGCAATTAATAACTAATCACCTAAAGTCGTTATTTAATATCGAAACCGTTAGAGAAACGGATAAGTCTCTAAGATTTATTATTGACCATGTTAATAAAAACTTACGAGCGCTTAATACACTAGGGTTACCCACTGACAAATGGGATGTTCTAATCATTCACAATTTATCCTCAAAACTAGATAATAGTACAATTTTTAAATGGGAAGAACATAGAAATAGTCTGCCCGAAATACCTAGTTTAAACGATTTTTTTTTGTTCCTAAAAAATCGTGCAGATGATATGGAGACTGTTAATCGAAATAGACTTGATAAGACTGATAGAGGGAAACTAGTATCCCATACTCATCAACCCAGGATGCAAACAAAATCGTTTGTTGCAACTACTAAGGAAACCAGCCTTTTTTCCAAATCTAATGTTGAGTGTGTCATGTGTAAAGGAAATCATCGCATATACGAATGCAATTCCTTCAAATCGAAGTCTCCTATAGACAGGAAGTCTATAGCCATTTCAATGAATTTGTGCTCTAATTGCTTAAGACCAGGTCACAATACCGAAGCTTGTAAGCTTCCAGGTTCTTGTCGATTGTGTAAGAAGAGACATAATTCTTTGCTACATTTGCCTAATAATCAAAGTGACAATCCTAACAATTTCACTTCTATTTCTATGTCTTGTTTGTCTTCGCCCGAAATTTTATTGTGTACTGCAAAGGTACGACTATCTAATCCAATTACTAATAAAACTATTACCGTCCGAGCTTTACTTGACAGCGGGAGTCAATCTTCCTTTATTACTGAAAGTGTAAAGGAAAGGCTAAAATTGACTTCTCAGCCATCGAATGTCAGTATCTTAGCCATAGGTAACAAAATATGTTAAATAATTATAATTTTCAATAATTCAACGCAAATAACTAGTGTAATCAAATATATAACTGTTAAATATTGTGCGTGAGTGTTTGTGGCGAGTAAATATAACGTACGCAATCCATACAACACGTTAAGGGACTACCTGCTGCAGCTGTCAAACTGCAACGGCCGCAACTTTAAATTTCTTCGTGAACACGGGGAGTATTTGTATTTTATTCTAACATTTAATCTGTTTTCTCTTAAGACACAACACTATACAAAGCTCACATATTGTGAGCAACGTCTCTCCTCACACTTGGCTCCGTTACCGCCTCACTTTGCTTGACAAGTTGGAAGTAAAGTTGAAGACAAAAAACATTAGCCACAGACAGTTTTTACACACTTATAATACACATAATACATCTCTTTATACCGTTAGGTACCTCCAAAATTATAATTTTGAATAATTCACATAGTTTACATTTAAACCAACACATTATTTCATTTTATTCCATTTGTCTCAATTTACTTTAATAACTTGAAGTAATATAGTGTAGACTAGGAATATATGATTAATATAATTATTAATAAGTTCAATAGTATAACTACAATTTGATTTATAGAACATCAAACTAGTTTTTAATTTTAATCATCCAATAACACAAATCTTGTCTCTCTTTGCTTAAAAATTAAGAAGTAAGTTGTAGACAAATCACAATTAATACTAAATTAATATTAAACTAAGTAAAATATTAGGTTATATACACAACTATTTTTTTAATTGATTTAGTACTTTTTAAAAATTAATAATCTTTTTATACACATGATACAATTTTTACATATAAATACATTATAACTATTAAATATTACATTATTAACACACTTTAATTTTTACAGTTTCACATTATTATCGAACGCATTGTCATGACCCGCAAAGCCACCACAAAGGACATGGAGATTAAATTAAAGTTAACGCTTCAGGAGTTGCAATCTGCCAACTTTTGCGATACACTTCTTAAAGAAAGGGAAGAATGTGAAGAAGAAATTGCAAAAACGATAAAGAAAAATTCAGACTTAAAGACTGAGCTCGCTGAACTTCACTGTAAATACTTGGACATTGAAATACAGCGTGATCAACTGTATAACATTGTGACCTCTTTCAACCAGTGCAGTGATGAACATGAGAGGGCTCTAGACCGTATCTCAAACCTGGAAGTTAATCTCCATGAGGCCAGGAAATCAATCTCAGCATATGAGAAATTAAAAGACAATATGGCTCTGACCTTGCATGAAGAAATAGTTAAGTGTGGTTCGGGTTCAAATGAACATGTAGTTCCAGACCTAACTAATAATAAGTCAATACAGAAAGAAATTCCTACATTTAATACACAAAAAAAGTTAAAAAAATATATAAAAGTTAATAAATTTATTAAAAAAACAAATAAAATCATAAAAAATAGGCATAGTTCCCTTAGAATTAATAAATTGAAACAGGAATGTTCATTTTTAAAAAATAATTTAAAATCATATACTAAAAAATTGCACTTAAATAGAATAACATATGATAGTGACACACAGCAACTGCAATTTAAAATTGAAAATTTAAAACAGTCGTTAAAATCAATAAGCGACTTGTATGAGACTTCAAAGTTAAAAATGCAGGAACATTCAGCATTATTTGATTTATGCAACAATATTACAGAATCACAAAAGTCTGTCAGTTCTTGTGACACCAAGCAGCAACAGTGTGACACTACCATAGAGCATAAAAATAGGATATCACATAAAATATAAATGAATCATTAAATAATTATAATATAGTCATGGTATCCGATAAGCTGGGTCAGAATTTTGGCTCATGCTTAATAATGAAATAAATAATGTTTATAACTTATGTTCACCCGGGGCAACTTACCAACATTATGTAAAAAATATTAATTCAATGAACCTGGACAAAAATTCAATAGTTATTATTATGCATGGAGACAGTTTGTCTATAAATAAAGTAGATTTAATAAAATGTATAGAAAAATTATTTTATATACAGAATAAAACAAAATGTAAGTTTATGATAAGTGCATTTCCATATTCAAATAATTTGACAGATGCACAGAATAAACACATATATAATTTGAACATATGTTTATATAATTTAATTCATTATTATACTTATAGTGACAATTTCATTTTATTTGACATAAATAAATTCAATTATAAATTTAAGTTGACAAAGGATACTATGTTCCTGCCATTAAAATATAAAAGACATATTGTTAATTTATTAGTATATAATGTAAAAAATTCATTTATAGAAAATACTGTCACAGTTAATTATAATTTAAATAATAATAGTAACATTAAAAACATTAATTTAAACTAAATAAAAAGACAAAGCCTCTATTTAAATATTGTACATCAAAATATACAGGGTATAGGTGGCAAGGAGCATGAAATTGAATTATTTTCAGAATATGATAAAATCCATATATTTTGTATTACAGAACATTGGCTCCAATGTAATGACATATTTAATATTAAAAATTTTATCATGTCAAGTTCGTTCGTAAGAGGGAATGCCATTCGTGGAGGTTCATTAATATTAGTTCGTAAAGATATAGCATGTAAATCTCGTCAAGATATTGTGGCTCTCTCTATCGAGCGAACTATGGAATTGTCCTGTGTGGAATTTCAGCAGTACATTGTAGTTTGCGTATACCGCCCCCCTATAGGAGATTTTAGTTTGTTTGAGTCAACTATGGAGGATATTTTAGGAAAGTTATGTAAAGGTAATAAATATATAGTTGTATGTGGTGATTTCAATGTAGACTTGTTAAAGACCACGACAACCAGTACACGACTGATTAACTTATTTAAATCGTTTAATTTAACATACAGATATTGTGAACCAACTCGAATTACTAGTATGTCTTCTACCTGCATTGATAATATCTTTTGTCATTGTGAAATTTATGAGAAGTCAATTATTAATAACTTAACATCTGACCACTGTGGTCAAAAATTTTCACTTCAAGATAGGGTTATTTTAAATAAAAGAAAAATAATATGTAGACCAATAACTATTAAAAAATTAAATTCTTTTAAAGATATTATGGCGTCCAAAATAGGTAAATTAGATATGACTGCAGATGATCCAGATGTACTTTATGATTCGGTTTTTAAATTAATTTTAAATGAATTTAATAATATTTTCAAAATGAAGACATTTTATAATAATGTAAACTTGAAATTTAGTGACTGGGCTACTCCTGGCATTTATAAAAGTAGAAATAAATTATATGAATTATACAGTGTGAAGCGGTGGTATCATGAGGAACATTTTGTAGAATATGTAAAAAAGTATTCAAAAACTTTTAAGGCGGTGTGCATTTCTGCTAAGTCAAATCATATCAAAGGAAAAATTTTTAATTCGGAAGATAAAATTAAAGCTACTTGGGACGTTATTAATAGTTTATGTGGTAAATCTAACAAGCAGATTTTGCCAATTGAATTTAATGTAGAGAATAAACTCGTTAATTCAGAATTAGAAGTTGTAAATATATTCGAACAATTTTTTGATAAAATACCTACAGATATAACATCTCAGTTAAATTCGTCTTCATTAACTGCTTCTACGTTGTTAGCAAATAATGTACCCAAATATGATATCGAATTCTCTTTTAAACAAATTACATCACTAGATATTGTAAAAACATTTAATACTCTAAAAATCAAGAAAACAAATGATCTATGGGGTATCTCGGTTAAAGTAATTAGTAGTATCATCCGAGACATTGCTCCCTATTTAGCTTGTATATTTAACAAATGTCTTAACACGGGTTCATTTCCAGATTTATTAAAATGTAGTAAAGTTTTACCACTTTTTAAAAAGGGAAGCAAATGTGATCCTGGTAATTATAGACCTATTTCTATATTACCTTCCCTAAGTAAAATATTTGAAAAACTAATTTTAAATCAACTCCTTGTTTATTTTAATGTAAACAATATTTTTCATGGTGAACAATACGGTTTCACTAAAGGTCGCTCGACTTCAGATGCAGGAATAGCACTCCTCAAACACATATATGATGCGTGGGAGAAATCACAGAATGCTATTGGTGTATTCTGTGATTTATCTAAGGCATTTGACTGCGTGGAGCACGAAACGCTTTTATATAAACTTAAATATTACGGTGTGAAAGGCAAAGCTCTTGATCTCATTGCTTCATACTTGACACAGAGACTTCAACATATTACTATAAATGGAATAAAGTCTTCTAGATCTGTCCTAAAGATGGGTGTTCCACAGGGGTCAATTCTGGGTCCTTTTCTATTTTTATTATACATCAATTATCTTCCGTTTTATGTTAAAAGTATTTGTGACATTGTATTGTTTGCTGATAATACTTCTATTATTTTTAAAGTTGACAGAAATAAAACTAATTATGACGATGTAAACAATGCATTGTCACTGATACAATATTGGTTTACATCTAATAATCTGGTCTTAAATGCTAAGAAAACGAAATGTGTAATATTTACCTTGCCTAATGTTAAACAGCAAACTTATAGTTTAATATTAAATAATGAGATCCTTGATGTTACTGATACAACGGTGTTTTTAGGAATAACTTTGGATATGAAACTTCAGTGGAGCTCCCATTTGTTATCTCTTACGGGGAGACTCAGCTCCGCATCGTACGTGGTTAGAAAAGTTCGTCAACTAACCGATGTTGATACAGCTCGATTAGTATATTTTGGTTATTTTCATAGTATCATGTCTTATGGATCGATGCTATGGGGTAGTGCTACAGATTTTAATACTGTATTTATCTTACAAAAAAGAGCTGTTCGTGGTATTTATAATCTAGGAGCTCGAGACTCCCTTCGGGATATTTTTAGTAAAGTAGGTATACTTACTGTTGCGTCACAATACATTTTTAACAATATAGTATACATTCATAAAAATATTCATTATTTTGAAAGAAATAGAGATAAACATAATATTAACACGAGAAAGAAAGATAAACTTATAACACCTTGTTTTCGACTTCACAAAGTAAATATTTCCTTTCTGGGGCAAGGTATTCGTTTTTATAATAAAATCCCCCAGAAATATTTGCAGTTTTCCATAAATAGATTGAAATCATATGTTAAAAAGTCTCTAATAGCTAAAGCATATTACTCTATACAAGATTATGTTGACGATAAAGATGCGTGGGCTTAGTATATGCTGAATTTCGTACAGGATAAATGGTCAATTTGTAATCAAAAACTGTGTTGTGATGTATTGACAATATTTTAAAAGAGTAACTATCGAGTTTCTTGCCGGTTCTTCTCGGTAGAATCTACGTTCCGAACCGGTGGTAGCTTCATTATTTGATGTAATTTTTTTTTGTTTTTTCATGTATTGACGATTCAAAAGTGCTCGTGAGAGCCTACTTGAATAAAGTATTTTTTTGATTTGATTTGATTTGATTTGATTTGATTTAATTCTTTAAACCTGAGCCTCGAACGTTGTGCGCTCAAACTACAATCTACTATCGATTTATTCCAAGTTTCAATGAATTGCCTAGTTTTAAAAGTAATCATTGATAAATTGCCCAAATTTTATTTTGAAACCAGTCATCTCAACCTAAGTCAATTTGAACTCGCAGACCCCAGCTTCAACGAGCCTTCTTCTATCGAAATGCTTATAGGTGCTGACCTGTTTAGGGATATAATAGGTACAACAGCACTCTCTACGAACTAATTATCCTAATCTTTGTAGGTCTAAACTAGGTTGGCTCATTGCGGGTCCTATACCCCGTCTTCAAACTTCAAAATCTCCAAAAAATCCTATTTAATGCAATTTCTTACTCAAAGAAGTTAACGATTCAAATATCGAGCAACAATTATCGACGTTCTGGGAATTAGAAAATATCCCTAAACGTAAGCCCTACACTGAAGAAGAAAAATTTTGTGAAAAACATTATATGACTAACACTTTTCGTGACTCTAAGGGTCGTTTCTGTGTTGGTCTCCCCTTAAGGGACGATTTAAATTGTCTGGGAGAATCTCACCATATTGCAAAAAGGCGTTTTCACAGTCTTGAAGCTCGATTTCGAAAAAATCCCGAGCTTAAAATACGTTACTCACAATTTATACAGGAATATGCCGAGCTAGGTCACCTCTCTGAGTTGCATAACCCTAAGCCCTCTGACTCATACTTTCTGCCCCATCATCCGGTACTTAGAGAGAAGAGCGAGTCCACGAAACTTCGTGTTGTTTTTAACGCTTCTGAACCCACTACTTCTGGGCTATCGGTCAATGATCTTCAATTGATAGGGCCTACTATTCAAGATTCCTTATTTAACATCCTGCTTCGATTTCGTCTATACAGATATGTTCTTTCAGGGGACATTGAAAAGATGTATCGACAGGTGTTGATGAAAGAATCTGATCGTATGTTACAGCTTATACTGTGGCGCAATAATGAAAATGAACCTCTTCGAACTCTAATGTTAAATACGGTTACTTACGGTTTCGCTAGTGCATCTTTCCTAACCACCCGATGTATTTGGCAAAGAAAGGAGAAGAATGCATAGATCCACACATAAAAAATATTATTCAGAACGATTTCTATTGTGACGATTTACTCACAGGAGCAAATACAGTTGACGATGTATGTCATATCTATTACTCTGTTTCTAAGGAATTGGCTAAGGGATGCTTTCCTTTAAGAAAGTATCGTTCCAATATCCCTAATCTTATTAAAAATACAAACATTGAAGAATCCAGTTTAACTATTAGCAACTCTACCAGTACACTCGGTATAGACTGGTCCCCTTCAACAGACGAAATCTGTATTCCTATAAATTATTTTCCAGAGTCCGTTTTCACTAAAAGAAAAATTTTATCTTCCATTTCAAAAATATTTGACCCTCTAGGGCTGTTATCTCTATTTACAATTAAAGCTAAATTTTTAATTCAAAAATTGTGGATTGACAAGTTACAATGGGACGAACCCGTTCCAAATCCCATTCAAGTTTCTTGGTCTAAACTTTGTCAACAAATAAATTCTCTATCTTCTTTAAAAATTCCTAGGCATGTTCTTATTAATGATTCAACATATTTCGAACTTCATTGTTTCTGTGACGCATCTCAGCATGCCTATGAAAGCTGTATCTATCTTAAATCCGTTGATAGAGATAGCCATGTAAAAATTAATTTATTGTGCGCGAAAGCTCGCGTGGCGCCTATAAAAACTTGTACAATTCCACGTTTAGAGCTCTGTGGGGCACTATTAGGAGTCTTAGATTTTCGCGATTATTATTCATTGAAATGAAACTATTTTAAACGGATTTAAATCGCGTATATTAATTATTTTTATCATCCCGACGTTTCGAGCACTTTGCAGCGTTCGTGATGAATTCTATATGCAAGTCGACGGAGTTGCAATGGGTTCTCCAGTATCCCCCGTGGTCGCCGATTTATTCATGGAAGACCTGGAGGAGAGGGCTCTTCACTCCGGACCAATCACACCTCGGTTTTACAAGCGGTACGTAGATGACACTTTCACAATATTACCTAGTGATATGACGTCTGCATTTTTACAACATCTTAATTCTATTAATAATAACATTCAATTTACTATGGAATTAGAGGCAAATAATGTTTTAGCTTTTCTTGACATTCTTATTATCAAGAATCCTGACAACACATTAAGTCACACAGTTTATAGGAAACCCACACACACTAATAAATACTTCAATGGTGACTCACACCACCACCCTAGTCAGTTAGCTACCGTTGGCAAATCTTTGTTTCAGAGAGCCCACCATCTCTGCGATGCTGAACACCTAGAGGACGAGCTACACCACGTCAAGCTTGCACTCCACCAGAACAAGCTGCCCGTGCCTCGCCAGCATCGTAGAAGCCGTATCAAGCCACCCACAGTTGAGCGACAACCTGCATTTCTACCATATGTGAAGGGAGTTACAGACAGAATTGGCAACATCTTGAAGCGAGCTTCGATTAAAACCATCTACAAGCCTCATAAGAAAGTGAGCCAGTTCTTGAGACCTATCAAGAGTAATATTCCTTTACAGACTGCGGGAGTATACAAACTCGAATGTGAGTGTGGTTTATCTTACATAGGCCAAACAAAAAGAAGCATCGGTACTAGGGTCAAGGAACACATAGGAGATGTCAAGAATAGGCGTTCTTCAAAGTCTGCAGTTTGTGAACATGCCTTGGATAAACCTAACCATTTTATCCGATTTGATAAACCACAGATCCTCGCTAGAGAACACAGATTCATTCCTAGAATGATACGCGAGGCTATTGAAATTCAAAAACATCCGAACTTCAATAGAGAAGATGGTTGGAGACTTTCAAACACCTGGGATCCACTTATTAAAAATTTAAAATCCCAAGTCCAACAGACTGCCAGACCAAAAGATACAGTTAGTGCCTTCTGCGTGCAACCGGAACGTTATTCAAGATATCATTTAAGAAACCGTTGGCGGTAGTTGTAAATAATATTTTCTAAAATCTCAAATAGACAAATGTCACCTTAGTCTACCCGTGACCACGAACGCTGCAAAGTGCTCGAAACGTCGGGATGATAAAAATAATTAATATACGCGATTTAAATCCGTTTAAAATAGTTTCATTTCACTATTAGGAGCTCAATTAAGTTCAGCTGTTATTGAAACTGTACGATGTAAAATAGATCGACAAGTTTATTGGACAGACTCCAATGTAGTGTTAGGTTGGCTAAAAACTCCTAATAAAACAAAAACCTTTGTTGCAAATAGGGTCGCGGCTATATGCGAACTTACTGATTCCACAGCTTGGCGGTATGTGCCCACCTTACAAAATCCCGCAGACCTCGCGTCTCGAGGCGTTAGCACTCTAGATGACCATGATTCTTATCTTTGGTGGCACGGGCCTTCTTTCCTGAAGCTACCCGAGTCTTTTTGGCCTGTGCTTTCTTCCAAAGGAATTGATCTTCCTGAAGTGAAACCCTTGTCCGTTTTAGTAGCAGAGTCTCTACCTGAGGTACCTAATTTCAATTTTCAACGTAATTCTAAACTAAGTACTCTACAACGTGTATTTGCTAGAGTTTTTCGCTTTGTTTATAATTGTAAAAATCCAAATAATAAGTTAACAGGCACTCTACTTGTTCATGAACTCAATACGGCTCTAACTGTGCTTCTTAAACTTGCCCAAAATGAGTCATTTTCTAAAGAAATTAATTCGTTAAGGTCCAACAAGCCCCTTAAAGCAAAGGCTCAACTTTGTTCTCTTAATCCATTTCTTGACAAAACAGGATTACTTCGTGTCGGTGGGCGTATTACTAATTCTACCTACCCCTATGAAAAAAGGCACCCTATTATTTTGAGAGCCGATCACTGTCTTACCAAATTAATATTTCAAAACGAACACATTCGTTTACTACATACAGGACCTCAACATTTACTTGCATCCATACGAGAGCGTTACTGGCCTATAGGCGGCCGAAAGCTAGCTAGAACTGTTGCACGGAATTGTTTTGTATGTCGACGGTTTAGCGGTGATACTATGAAAAATATTATGGGTAATTTACCACCTGAACGTGTAGAGACTGACTTTCCCTTCAGCACCGTAGGCACAGATTTTGCAGGCCCCTTTTTAATTAGTGATCGCAAAGGTCGAGGCTGCAAAATAACTAAATGCTATCTTTGTATTTTCATATGTTTCTGATATAAATGCGTCCATCTAGAAGTCGTAAGTGAACTAAGTAAAGATGCCTTTTTATTAACATTAAAAAGATTTATTTCGCGCAGAGGAATGCCTAAGGTAATTTATTGCGACAATGTTAGAA